>JAVTVY010030324.1:0-126795 GCA_036873755.1 Hanleya hanleyi | reverse complement strand
TGAGATTATCAAAGTGCTAATTAGACAATATATTGTCTTCTCTGCCATCTCGACGAGGTAAACACATTCGGGAATCTACGCTAAATTGACAATATATTAACTCTCCCTGAAGTGCGAATCTATGCAATTTAGATGAGATTATCAAAGTGCTAATTAGACAATATATTGTCTTCTCTGCCATCCCCACGAGGTAAACACATTTGCGAATCTACGCTAAATTGACAATATATTAACTCTCCCTGATGTGCCAATAAACCGTATTCACCCACTCACTCACTCACTCTTCTCTGCCATCTTGACGAGGTAAACACATTTGCGAATCTACGCTAAATTGACAATATATTAACTCTCCCTGAAGTGCGAATCTATGCACTTTAGATGAGATTATCAAAGTGCTAATTAGACAATATATTGTCTTCTCTGCCATCTCGACGAGGTAAACACATTTGCGAATCTACGCTAAATAGACAATATATTAACTCTCCTTGAAGTGCGAATCTATGCAATTTAGATGAGATTATCAAAGTGCTAATTAGACAATATATTGTCTTCTCTGCCATCTCGACGAGGTAAACACATTTGCGAATCTACGCTAAACTGACAATATATTAACTCTCCCTGATGTGACAATAAAGTGAATGACAAATCGATCTGCGAATCTACGTTAAATAGACGATATATTACCTTACCATGCAGTGCGAATCTATGCAATTTAGATGAGATTATCAATATTAGACAATATATTGTCTTCTCTGCCATCTCGACTAGGTAAACACATTTGCGAATCTACGCTAAATAGACAATATATTAACTTTCCGTGAAGTGAGAATCTATGCAACTTAGATGAGATTATCAAAGTGCTAATTAGACAATATATTGTCTTCTCTGCCATCTCGACTAGATTTGCGAATCTACGCTAAATAGACAATATATTAACTTTCCGTGAAGTGCGAATCTATGCAATTTAGATGAGTTTATCAAAGTGCTAATTAGACAATATATTGCCTCCGCTGCAGTTTCGCCGAGGTAAAACAGATTTACGATTCTACGCTAAATAGACAATATATTAACTCTGCATGAAGTGCGAATCTATGCAATTTAGATGAGATTATCAAAGTGCTAATTAGACAATATATTGTCTTTTCTGCCATCTCGACTAGGTAAACACATTTGCGAATCTACGCTAAATAGACAATATATTAACTCTCCGTGAAGTGCGAATCTATGCAATTTAGATGAGATTATCAAAGTGCTAATTAGACAATATATTGCCTCCCCTGCAGTCTCCCCGAGGTAAAACAGATTTGCGAATCTACGCTAAATAGACAATATATTAACTCTCCATGAAGTGCGAATCTATGCAATTTAGATGAGATTATCAAAGTGCTAATTAGACAATATATTGTCTTCTCTGTCATCCCCACGAGGTAAACACATTTGCGAATCTACGTAAAATTGACAATATATTAACTCTCCCTGAAGTGCGAATCTATGCAATTTAGATGAGATTATCAAAGTGCTAATTAGACAATATATTGTCTTCTCTAACATCTCGACGAGGTAAACACATTTGAGAATCTACGCTAAATAGACGATATATTAACTCTCCTTGAAGTGCGAATCTATGCAATTTAGATGAGATTATCAAAGTGCTAATTAGACAATATATTGTCTTCTCTGCCATCTCGACGAGGTAAACACATTTGCGAATCTACGCTAAACTGACAATATATTAACTCTCCCTCATGTGACAATAAAGTGAATGACAAATCGATCTGCGAATCTACGCTAAATAGACGATATATTACCTTACCATGCAGTGCGAATCTATGCAATTTAGATGATAATTAGAAGAATTATATTGCCTTCAAACCCCAGCACCAAAGATTAGCAAAATATCTGCACTATATTGTCACCAGTGCTATTTAGCACCATGTTAAGAGATAGGGGAGAATGAAAAATATCAAGGAAAAAGCCAATTAGTGAACCGAGCATACCCGGCAAACTAAGGCGCCCGTCGATACGTTATTTTTTTTTCGGTGGCTGTAAGATATCTTTGTTTCGCGTATCGATAACTTGAAACATTCAATAATTATTGGGTTAATCATTCACATATTGCGATGTACAACAACAGGCAATATAGATTTTAATTTGCTACCTAGTGGCACCTGTAGTTCTGAGACCCCAGCCCACCTCCACCCCAACCACATCCATAAATCTGACCTCCAGTCACAAAACCCACCCCACTCAAAAAGAATCGGCACCCCGCGCACATGCAAGACCGAATAAACAGTTGTTTGTATTTTTTCCTTTACATTTATTAGACGGTGACGATGCGAATTTGAGGGCTAACAGTTTTTCAAATCCTCAGATGAAAAGCACGAGACCTTTGATCTCACGTGATTCACATGAAATATGACTGTTTACTTTTTGTTGACGTCATGTACGGTTAAAATTTGGTCAAATGCTTAGATTGAAAGCACTAGATATTTGATCTCATGTCAAGGTTTTCACGCTTCAAATATGAGTGTTTGCTTTTTGTTGAAATCATATACTAACCTGTACAGGGTGTATATTCTAAAGAAACGTTATTTTCCACTCAACAATATTCGTTTTATTTTCTCATTCCAGCAGCGTACCGGGCTAACACTCAATCTTTAAAAAAAACAATGTTCTATCAACGCTCCCCAATTGTATATGTCGCTATAGTATCTTAGCGAGCGTTCACCAATCAGAATAAAACCTTTCGCTTAGATTGAAAGACACGTGGAAGGTAAAGGCTTTTTCATTGGCTTAGCCGATTACAAGGCACCCTGGTTAAATATCTTTTGAAGTCACCCCAATCTAGACAGCGTGAAACCAGCGTGTTCCATAACACGAGTTAGATTTAGAGACCATAGAAAATTGGGGGCATACGGTGATCCCCTCCCCGGTAACAAGTTGAAGTACGCAGACATATAGTGGCCCTGTTTCCTGTAACTATTAAATATTCATAACGTCGGGTAATTGGACGCCAATTTCAATTGAAATAAGTAATATGCTATGGTGACATATACAGTTGGTTAGCGTTGTTATATTACCGGTTCCCCTAAACTTTTTCTAGCCTGTATCTCACTGTTGGATTTTGACAGGACTACGTCGAGGTTTCTAATCACACGGTATCGAACAGGAAGTTATGAAATTTGACATACATACTCTCTGCATAAATGTGGTGCTAAAGTGTGTGCCTCGTTTTTTGTCTAATTTTGTCCCCATTTTGAAGTGATCAATATGTGTTTATAGAAGGAGTGGTTTTATTCGCATTTACTTTCAAATGAATACTTGAAACCCCATATTACATTTTCAAGACGAAAGTAAGAAAACCGAGAAGTTTGAATGTCTAGAATAAGAATGGCAAATGTGAAACTTTTGCCCGTACCTTGTACATGTTTTAGCGACTCGAAAAGTCTTTTTCTTGGTCCTGACCTAAGGCATTCGTAAATTAATAGTTTATTAATCACATAACATTAATTCTAGAAATGTGACCAAATAAAACACAATCGGTATGTAGTACACACTGGGTATTTCTGGCTATACTCTTTATAGTAGAATAGAGTATAGCCATATATACCGAGTGTGTACTACATAGAATATGTGATTAATTAACCAATAGTGCCTTTGGTTCTGACCTGAAGCATGTACCATCTTCACGGGTTGAATAAGTCACATTTCGCCTAAATGCTCAAGCACATCTGAAGAAAACAAAACAAAATAAGAAAGCCAGGATATTTTCTCTCGTGGATCTGTTATTTCACACAAGAACGTATGGAGGAAATTAATATTGCCATAGGCCTAATGAATAGAAATAGTGTATATGTTATAAGTGTCTGCATCGAAAGTCTTCTTCTCGCGGTAAATTGGGGACTTTTCGAAAAATGAAATATATAAATTCCCGTATGTTTTTTTTATGAAGTAGACTTGCCACTTGTCACGCATGGCGAAGATAGAGCCTTGCACGCTGAACTCCTCCCCATCCCTGCGTGGCATAATTATCATTGGAGACTGATCACCTGCTGTGAAGAACCGTACAGTTGTCGACTGCATAGTACTGTACAGTACTGCTTGGTACCGGTCAACTACTCAGTGGTACCGTGCAGTTACTGCTAAGTACAGTACTGTCAGTAACTGGTCAGAACTTCTGAGGGGGATTTCTAAGCAGAAATATGCAGTTAATGCACAGTACTGACCAGTACTAGGATTGCCTATGGTGTTACATTCAGTGGACCTCTGCCCGTAGTTTGATTACAAATACTGACCAATCAGTGCTAATCCCCCTTTTGATCGACAGACGCTTACTTTATTGCTACGACATGCCCCATTTCAGAAGACCTTTTCTTTTATGTATACGATTCCCTTTAAGTCCTCTAGACCGTCACAATTTTCATTTCTTTGATCAGGGGGCTTCACCAAATATATCCAGATTATCATGAAAGCAATCTTACTTTGTGAAACGCTGAAGCAGTCTCTGAATAGTGAACATCCGGAACATAGTCCTGTTCTCATGCCTTCCAGCCGCGCATTCTCATGGCATCAGATTGTATACCTTCTAACGTCAGATATACCCTCTGATTGAATCGGGTTAAAAATGCGGCGCACAGATTTTGTTACTGAAGGAAGCGGAGTGATCTCAGGATGTCACAGCTAAACAAGATGCTGTAACGTCAAATATGCTGTAACGTCAATTAATTTAGCGTCTATCTTGTTCATTGTTTTACGAGTTATACTGGAAGCATTTTTCATCTTACTCGTATGCACATTCATGCTTACTGTGTCGATCAAAATCGATCAATACTGAATGCGTATGTGCGCCGCGTTTCGGTCCAATGCATGCAGTTAGAGGTTGTTCCACCGGCAGTTTAGGAGGTCACACAATCTGATAATGGACGAATGGCTGAGCGACGTTCAGGTCTTACTTTAATCAGACCTCATTTCTCCAGTCGTGACGTTTCATGGTTACTCCTTCCATGAAATTCCACTAAACATGAACGTAAACAGTGCATTATTCATTTGAATGTTGCTTACAAAAAGACCAAATAAACAGATGAATACACATAGAGGCTTTACATTTTTATTTACATACACAAAGTCATTCACACGTATTTACAAAGACATAAAAGAGTAGGGACCAAAATCTAAAATGGCACCAAAATAGACCTATACCATGTTCATTGTAATGTTGTTTTACAAAACACCTCACATGCTACAGGATACCTTGTCCTCTTATCTACATACGAATAAAAAATAATAAATAAAAGTGACATATAAAACGTAACCCTTACAAATTATACCTTCGAACTTGTACATGTTATAAATTATTTACACACACAGCACCTGAACATGTACATTTGAGCAAACTTCAAACAGGCAGTCATCAAAATGAGAAAAAAATTATAAATGAGTGAATTGAGAAGGTGCAGGATTTGTGAATTGGATTAATTTTCTGGTGATAAGTGACCTGGTGAAAGACATCACAGAGGGGAAACGGTCGAGATAGGACGATGTAGACCTAATGAACACATCAAAGAGGGGAAACAGTCGAGATAGGACGATGTAGACCTAACGCACAACATCACAGAGGGGAAGCGGTCGAGACAAGACGACGTAGACCTGATGAACAACATCACAGAGGGGAAACAATCGAGATAAGACGATGTAGACCCAATGAACAACATCACAGAGGGGAAACGGCCGAGATATGACGATGTAGACCCAATGAACAACATCACAGAGGAGAAACGGCCGAGACATGGCGATGTAGACCTAATGAACAACATTACAGAGGGAAAACGGCCTAGATGACGATTCAGACCTAAGAACAACATCAAATCACAAAGGGAAAAACGGTCGAGATGTGACGATGTAGACGTAATGAATAACATCCCAAAGGGGAAACAGATATAATGGAATACACCACATGGTGTTATAACGATGTCATATAAAAACGTTCAATGATGTAATAATGTCATGGAACATATCTTATACTCTTACAGAAATGGATGACTGCTGAATATTGAATGGCGGACTAGACGCTTCTATTCACAACAATGTTCTTGTAAACTTTATCTGGTGTTATAACGATAGAAAATGTCACTTGCCATTTTAAGGACGCTAATAAAAAAGAATTTCGGGATATCGTGAAAAATTACCAAATGATAAGTCTCGCTGACAGGATGACTTGGTTACAGATCTGATATGTGAAACTGTCCAGCAGGGAATTACATGATACATATATATAGCCTACATATATAAGGGGATAGAAAAGACAAGTCAATCTGGCGGAGATTCATTCTCGGTTGAGCTACCCACGCCGTTTTGCCTCGATTGATATGGTCATATTTTTCACTCACAAGTACTAATTGATTTTATTTCATCGGGGACTAATATTCATATTTCTGGCCGGTAGCAGCGTTATCTCTTGTCAGTCCGTCAGTCATAATTATATTTCTGCGCATTTTTATTAGCTTGTGTCAGCTTGGTCCTTCCCGATTCACAAATAGTTGTCAACTCATCACAGGGCCGGCTGGTCATAGAATTATGAATTGGAACGTCTGTAGATATACATGTATATCCTAATTTAGGGTAGCGTTGTGAAGGCTTATTTCATAATATAAACCAAACACTTCCAATTCCGGCCATTTAAAAGTATGTAGCAGATTTGAAAGAAAAACATATTCAGATAAGTGAGAAGAATGAGACTCGAAGTCCGCAATAGTCATTGCCCAGTGTTGCTTCAAGACCATCACGTTACCGACGCAATATACGATATTAACGATAAATTGCTTTCACAAACTCTAATTAAAAAGCTAATCTGAGGTGAGCAAAACAAACTCATTTAATATTACTGAAATATTCTGGAGATATATTTGCATTATGAACGTGGAATTTCTTTAATGAACGACGGCTGAATATTGAATGACGGACTAGACTATCGGGAATTTTTTTTTGTATCACTTCTGATCGACACAAAAAGAAGATCTATTCCCGCCTAATCGACACTTGTCCTTTATTTCCTCGGACAGTATGCCAAGCAGGAGGCTCCAATAAAATATGACTGGTGACCATCATACCTCGATGGAGCCCATTAAATATCAACTAATGAGAAACGGTTGTTGTAGTACAAAATCAACAGGCATTGAATAGTCTGATGACAAATGACATATCATCCCGTCGTTTATGATTGAGATTTGGACAATTTTATAATCGAGGTTTGAAGGCTTGCCTGTCCACCATCGACCTTAATTAATCAATCAACCAATCGTGCAGATTCATCAGTTTCAAATCGTTTATGATCGTGACAAAATTAATTTCCCAGCTCTCCGCATGTTCCCAGTTTCAACAGTTATCCAGTGATTCAAACATTTTTTTCAAATTAACTTCTTGATACCGATATTTTTCCTCTCTCGACAATTTTTCCGTCGTTGGGTGCTGATTAGACTTGATCAAAGTCCGAACAGTTTAAATTGTCAGGGGATCAGGCGGCCACCTACGCTCATAAAAACAGCTTGTCTTACTACTTCCCTTTCTCTCCTTGTTACCCCGCTGATTTATATACCGCCAAACATTCGCCTATTTGTCACCAGGGGGCGCTACAATTATAGAGGACCAATTGTAATCGATTTTATAAACGGTATCTTTGGAAATCGTTCCCATTAGTGTTCGAAATCAGAGGGATAGTCCCAGATAAAACTGAATATTTTTAATTTCATGTGTCCAGAGTTTCACAACAAATTTGTTTTGTGGTTCAAAGCGTCTGTAATAACGGGTCAAATGTCCCTGGAAGGTGGCGGAGTTCAATCGTCAGTGGCGCCACCTTGGCGGCGTCACAGATTGGCGTTAGTATGAGGAATCCGACATGGACCAAGCATTACAGCAAAACAATTGATTATCACAGGTGAAGCAGCGGAACAAGCAGAGTAATGGGCGTAATGACACGAGCTGTATATGAGCGTAGCGGCCACTACGGCCAATTCAAGATTTCAGAAGTATAATTTAAACCTGCCATAATCGCAAACTGGTAATGTCAATGTGTGTCCATAAGACAGTCTAACGCCCGAGGTAAACCCCAAACTCCAATCAGCTGAACGACTTGGCGTCAAGCACTGCCCACGATTCAAATATCGTCAACACGCTCTCAGCGCGGAGATTACTCCGCAATATAAACCCACTAATAACCGTAGGGAGCTGCATTAGTGTGTGACCAGTCAGAGGAAATCTGAGAAAGTTCTTCGGAATTGTGCTAGAGCATTCGGTTGATGTCAGGGGACCCCTGTAATGAGGTTGGGTAAACTCATGAGAATGTATTCTGTCCATTGTTGTAGATCAGAATCCACTGTGTACGGGGTTCCGGAGTCGCACGTGACGAGCTCGTGTGTTCAACAGTGGATGACCGCGCATGTCTGTGTCTTTGATGAACAACTCATGCTCTCTGTAATACTGTACAAGCTCGGCTATTTTCGGCGTGAAGAAGACGTTTTTGAAGAGATAGTAGTAGATGGCCCCACGAGCAACTCGTGCACGTATATTGTAATGCAATAATCGCCCGAGGTGTCTGAAATTAGACAAACATATATGATACAGTTTGGTAAACTGATGGGTGTGAGTGTGCAATAAAGACATTTAACTATAACGTTCTGACCAGGTGATGATACAACCAACGATATGGCAGAACGATAGTTTTGAGTTTTATTTAGCTGTCGCTTACGGACGATGTTGTACAGATATGGGGTCATATGCATCAAAACTTGCCCATCAAAGAAGCCAAAGGCCGCGGAGCGAGGAGGGGGGGGGGGGGGCACTTTTTGGGACCGCAATGTTATAAGTCCTATTTAGATAGCACCTGTCCAACATTTAACATGGCTGGCATAGAGTTTCAAATGTGCTCCGCTCTTGGTAGCTAGAGAAAAGCCGACAGAGTTGAAAGACTGTCAAAGACAGTTTGGCATTGAAAAATTTGCGAAATATTTTCTTTTTATATATTCACCTAACAGCATAAACTATCTGCATTCAGTTGTTTTCAGTGGCACCTGTGAATACCGACATCTGGGTAAACTGACCAACCTCTAAATACTGACACTATCCATGGTCAGAATACTAAAATGTAAAAAGTTTTGAACCTTGATAAACAAGAATCCTCTCAAGACCGACATTATAATCTGACCCCAAGGTCGATATACACAGGTTCCACTGTATAAGTGCAGGAACAAACTGTATTATGTCTATCGGTGTATACTTACGATACGGTGAGAACAAGTTTATTGTCCTGCGCATTGAGACCTTCATATCTCCATATGATGTAGTTACCGTCCTCATTGACTACCACGGACATCATCTCCTCCATCTGTAGATAATAAACGAATCGGTCTATAGTCAAGAGTTCATTATCTAACAGCCACGAGGATATAGAATCGAGTACGTCTATATGGATAAGCTTAATAGCTGGGCAAGTCTTTTTGATTGCGTACTAATCTTTCACATGCCCGGACAAAATCTTTCAAAATGCCCGGATGTTAGAAGACAGCGCCATCTGTCCAAAGCAGTTCCAGAAGTCTCGGCGCTGAATGGAACAGAAAATTGCATTGTTTCTCTCTGAATGAACCGTATTCATACTTCGACTGCCATCAAGATTTGTTTAGACTAACCAGCGTCCAGATTTGCCCACCAAATTCGGTGGTTCAATTGGTATGGCTACTGGGAGCTGATCATGAAAAACGGTAGAAAGTTGTCATTAATATGGCCAAAAACTAATCCCTAACCTAGCTCTGGTATAGCCTTGTTCCATACTACGTCGCCGCCATCTTGCATCGATCAGAACGCTGATTACGCGCCATAACAACTCGCTATAAACACTACACGCACAACCGCGATGCGGACAGTTTTACCCCCCTCTCCCAATCTAGCTCCAGAACTCACTTTAGCTGCGAAAACTGACCTCTGGCCTAGTGGATTTCTGGGAGCGAAAACGGAAACATCGCACCTGTTTGTTTACTTTCTTATTTATTCTACTTTTTATGTGTTTTGTACTCTGTCCCAAATGAGATGCTCAGTACAATACAGAATCTTATTTTATCATGCGCACAATTAATTTTCGGCGGAAACAATCTCGCATTCGTCTATTTCCGTTTTGACGAAAATTAGCCCAGTTGCTGAGTTCTGATAGATTGCTATTATTCAACTAAACATAGAAATAGTTTTGTATAATTTGAATGAATTATGTTCGTTTGGTTAAAATTAACTGAATTTCACAATAAAATGCACCCGGATCTCTTGATTATCAAAGGCACTATTTCGTAGCCGGCTCACTACGTGATCGTCATACGCTCCCCACCGGTGGGGATTTGTGCGTTCTATGTGAGAGGCTCGTTCCGCCGATACGGAAATAGCCGAACGTGAGATTGCCCCCTCTCCGTGTTTAGACGTCTTGTAAAACTAAAAATGGACAGTCGCTGATAAACAAGATGTTAAATGGTAAATGGACATAGAATCGAATTATTTTATTGGTTATGGTCAATTGGTTCGGCAAATATTGCCCGTATAGCATTTTCCCAACAACTCCATCTGGTGACTGGTTTACAGCCATAGCGTTGTTCTCACGTAGTATAGAACAAGGCTATACCAGAGCTACCCTAAACCTCGTAGCTGTGGGCATGGGGGAATCGGTAGCGGGTGGTCCAGTGAGAAAGTTCGTTCGGCAGTATAGGCAACCTTTTTGTGGCTGTGACACCCTCGTACAATTCATATGGAAACGAAAGCAGACATGAACTGGCAAATCTAAAAATGATGTTTACCCCAAGAGAAAGATCGAAATTTGTTATAATTTGTTTTTTAAATTTTCTTAACTTGTAGTAAACGCAAGAAAATTTGGAGCGAACTAGGTTGTTTTTAACATACCTGTTCCATGGAAAGAAACCCGTGCCATCCACAGACTCTGTTCATGTCCAATTGTTGAGCGGCTCGTGGAATGAAGATGCTTCCCAACACTCTTTTCCCAGGCCATTGACTTGTGGCCTCGGACACTACAGTGTACTTGGATCCAAGACCCTTGGGTGGCAACGGCGGCGGCACTTCCACTTGAACATCCGGGTCCAAATAATCTTCAACTGCAGACGTGTGCTCCTGCTCTACCGGAAAGGCGTCGGACGACGTGGGGCCCTCTTGCAGGGTGCACACGCTGTCATTCACTAAGGGGAGGTAATAAGGAGGATACTTCCTATGTGGCAGCGGATCGTCGTCACCATTGTCACTCAGATGCCGTTTCCGGTCCGTGTGACTGTTTCTTCTCTCGTGAACTTGGAAATTGCTTTCAAACGCCACACATCCTACAAAAGAGAAAAGGATAGGCTAAGCGTACAGCCATGAAGGAAATAAAGAATGTCATCGCAGGGATGGACCAGCTCGTATCCAAATATTTTGTTCACACGGATCAGGTTTTTGGCCAAAAAACTAAACTTCAGGTTACACATCGCGACGGTATGATCACCGAAAATACCATCTCGACCGGGAGCTATGGTACACTCCCGTTCCCGTCGAGAATCTGAAACAGAATGTTCAGCCATTCGGCTGGCGGATTACGAACAATATGCCAGATCAGCTTGAACATCAGTATGCGCATGACTCACTAGGAGAAAGAGACCAGCTCACGTTGAATATTAACAATTACTGGACTATCTCTTCGGGTTCCTGAAGCTCCAAAGTACCAGACGTCACAGTATAACGAGCACGTTGGAGACGAAATATCTGTCCCCAAAATAGTTCGTAATAAATTATCAAGTTGTGTTTTATGTGTAGTTTAAGACTTGGAACCTTTTGGGCGCATTTTGTGCTGTGCCGATTACGGATACCAGCTCCAAGTTGAAACGTTGAACACCGCGAAGCTGTATCACGTGCCCCAAACGGCGATTCCTCGTACATTTAGGTGCGCTATGAGCTATATTAGCCTTCCAACACATGTCCCTGTGGATGGGCGTAGCTACCCAGAATTGCATAGCTCTTAAGCCAGAGCCGAATTTCTAGGTTAGAGCTATATCAGAAATATACAACCATTGCTCAGCTTCTCATCAGAAAATAAATCAAAATTGGTCTATCACTGCACAAAAGCCATCGTAACATGCTGATCGAGGTGGTTGTGTGTGCCGGATCTGTAGTGTACGTTTGTAGCTTGTGTCTAATCTCTCTATTGAAACTATTGGTCGTTTAAATCTCATGTGCTTACGATTCTTCATGGTTTTCAAATGAACATCCAAGGTGTAACTGCGACTCGGAAATGCTGTAGGTTCTTCGGTTCTTGTCGCAAGAAAAAAAATCATTTTTCTCGAGAGCTACTTATGGAAGGTGTTATTTGACACCCCTGCAGTAATAACCCTATCGAAAGGGACGTGATGACCGGAATTCTGAGAGAATCCCTGAATATGTGTATGTTTTTCCGCTACCGATGTGAAAGAAACGATGGTTCCCGTATGCCAATGTCCGGTCTCCTATGCTTTACCTAGGGGTTCGAGCCCAGCTGGTCCATGTGTGAAATTTTGCCAGATACTTGCCGACGGGCGGTGGTTCTCTCCGGGTACTCCGGCTTCCTCCACCAACCAACCTGACTGTCACCATATGCGTGAAGCCAATCCCCCCCACCCTAGGGCGAACTCTGATATCCAAGTGACGCTTTTCAGATGTCGGTGTCTAAGCTGGTTTAAATCATAGCTAGTGGACACTCGTATCTGAGAGACCATCGTTTCTCTCATACCGATACCTCAAAGCAAATAAACCTGGACAGAAACTCTGTGATGTTTCTGTGATTGGCTGGATTTTCTTCCGATTTTCTTCACAAGCCAATGAATGTGCCGGATTTCCATTCGAAAATTTGAATAGACCAATCAAATGCTTTAAAACTGGAAAATATCCCGTGATGCGTTGTTCTTTCTATGAAACTTCATTAATTGAAGATCATATGTGAACTCAATGAAAACACCTAATATAGCCATCACTTCCTAGAAATAATAATGCAGCTTGACAACACATACAGATAATGGTAATATTCATTTGAATCTTAGTGACATTTGCGTTGAGGCTCACGAAAAGCCTTATATTGCTTTCACTGCCCGCCATTGAGTATATTTATTGAAACTTGGTGACAGGAGTTGAAATTACTACCGTTCTCAATTGGCGAACAGGAAAGGGTAAACTGAAGTTTCGTTTTCGTAAAATATTGAATTTCAGTTTATAAACTTTGCTTTCGTTTACATGCACACGTGTATGCATTTTTTCGCCCCTGCTATATTTGACATATAATTTTCATGGCTTTATCTGACAAAAATGCGTTTTCATTCAAGAGACGCGATTTTAGCTGACCAAATTAGGAGGTTCGACCAGGATTACCAGTGTACAATGTATAGTCTATCGGTGGATGTGATAATTAGTTTGTATTTTATTTTGGTTGTATCAGGTTTATTAAAGTGCGACGTTAACCGGTAAAATTACGTCACGGTTTAAGGGGTCTCGTTATCTTTCTCATGAAAGATAGTTGATGATAAAGCCCCTAAATAACAGGTTAATATTGAAGTACTATACATGTACTTGAAACAAAGAGCATATCCATAAAATCATATATTGACCACGTTGTTTCTATATCAATTATTTAAGGATTGACTGTGATTTTTTTTACGTTCATTGGGGTATGAACTTAAAAACCGCTGTGCAAACTGTATGATTCCGCGTAGCGGATCATACAAAGTTTGCACAGCGGTTTTTAAGTTCATACCCCAATGAACGTAAAAAAAATCACAGTCAATTCTTATAATTAAATTAATCAAGCAAAACTAATTCAATAAGAGAAATACTTGAACGTGAAACGAACGAATTCTTCGGTTTAATTCTTGTAACGAGAAGACCCCTGCGCGTATAAATACAGTCAACAAAGTTCGTAACTCCTAGCAACGTCTCGGTGCACGCGCACGTCACTCGGTAGGCCAAGCGCGGTTCAAACAGTTTTCACTTTGACAGTTTGTTCCACACTGTGTATGGAGGGAAACGTCTCAGTCAGGGATAATTATTCAGGTCAGGAAAACTGAAACACACACAAAAAATCTGCGAAGGAAGAATGAGATATGAAACCATGCAGAAGAGGAGAAATTGTTCAACTTGAGTTGGCCTTGCCGGGAATATTCCATTCAGAGCCGATGTCGATGATCAGACTGGACGATGGATTTTCTTGCTGTTTTACCGCGCCCCGTGTAGGCATATACGGAGGACGATTTCACTGATCAATGTGTTGTTCTGAGCTGAGGAACATTCCCTGTCGCAGTTTATGACGGAACTTTCTCCCTTTCGGTGTCCGCTTATATCAATAATGTGACGAAACTCTGCTCTGCATCCTTCATCGCCTGTACCCGTCACACGTGGACTGGAAATCGAGGGAGTGCATGCGCTGTGTGTGTTGTGTTGTGTTCGAGCGGACGCATAAATTTGTATGATATCAGAGACAGAAAACGCGAAAATTGATATTCTTTCACAGACTTCGAAGTGTACCAGTTCTGGTGAACTGATTGGAGCCTTTGTGTACAGAGATTGAACGATGATCTTGCCCTCGTAGGCCACCCAACAGGTTTTGTGGAATCAACATTCTGTAACACCCCTCCCCCCCCCTCCCCCTTGACTGGAGGGATTTTATCGGACATCTGCCGTACGGTACGGTACTTGTTACATACATCCGCTTATCGTGGCAGTCAAGACGGTATAATTTGTTAAATTTTGCGTTTGGTTTCGTGAGAGAGGACATGTTCCCGTTCCCATCAGTGCAAAACTCCCCCCCCCCCTCCGGACCACAACAGCAAAAAAGCCGGTGGATGAAATTTCAGTCCACGGGAACGGTAACGAATGAATGGATTACCAAACTCTGTATCTCAAGAGAACCAGAGCTCAGGTAGGATGTGGGTTTCAGGTGTTCACCGGGTGTAATAATTTCTTTATAAGGATTTGTGGTAAAAGTGGATAAGCGAAAACCTAATGTCAAAATCTCGTTCAAGGTCACGGAGATGTCGACTTGTTGCTGATCTGATTTCCAGGACCGACAGACATTATCTCGGCACTTTTCTCTTCGAAATTCTTGTAATTTTACAAACAATGTCTCAGTACAAATAAATATTTAAATTCACTCTTTCCAGTTGCTTTTAGAGTTTTCTGTTGACATTATTGAGCAATATTATGCACTAAAATCTGAATCGATTTACACTACGACCAGTGATCTAGTGCTATTTATAGCAACGAAAAAGTAGTGCAGTTGTGGGCGTGGCATATCATATTTTTAGATTCATTGAAGTATGAACCGAAAAATTGAGCACTAATCAGCCAATCAAATCGCAGGATTTACGAACAATACGGGTAGAATTTAATTATTTTCGTATGAATGAGAGAATCCATGAATATACACGGCCTGTGCACTGTGGGAGTTCAGGGGTCATTCAAAAATGTCCACTCAACATGATATCCTATAAAAAAAAGTCATGATAGTGAACATTGATCGTGAACATTGATCGTGAACATTTGCTTATATTTTTTTAGCACATGTATAATATTACTGAATGAAATTATCCACAGAATGGGTCCTTCACAATACCGATTTCTGACAATATAGCTAATTACCGAAATCGCATGTTAACATGGTTAAAAGATTGGGAAAAATCTCAAATCCGAAGTACAGATAGGAAATCAAGTGTAAATTTGAATATTACCATTCGATAGGTGAAATTTTAGCTGTTGATGAGAGATATGAGGGATAGGTGCATTACTCATTTCCAATTGATCTAAATTCTAATTTGTCTCTCAATGTCAGATTTGTGGGATATATCCGGTGACTTCCGGTAAACGAAAGTTAACGAAACCGCTTTATTAGCAGTCGATGTGCACATTTTAAGGTGGAATACTTATATCAACCCGGAAACAATATTGACACGAATAATGTCATTAAACGTTCAAGTTTCTCTAATTACATTGAGTATTCATGTCATATGACACGGCAGGGACATGTGATTATGTGTGACGCAAATTAATTATGAAAAAAATATCGGAACTGTGATTGAAAGGGTTAGAATTAAATTTTGTTCCGCATTCGATCACAGTTATTCTTTTTCCTTTTTTTTCTAATCGAAATTAAGTAAGTTGTAAATCCATTTCAATAAATCCATTTCATTTTATCAAGCCAATTTCTACGTTCCCACTTCGAACCTGCCTTGATATATCTGACCACCTTCAGTGTTCAAAATCCAAGGTGTAAATTTCACCTACCAACGAGAGATGGACCAAGCAGAACCCACACGCCGATTGTGTGTAGGGTCACACCATCCTCAATAGTCCGGTGGCTTAAGGCCAAGATCGTGACCGACTGGAATAAAGCACCATATTTTGCACAGAGGCTTATTTGGGCATAAGGAATGATCTCAGAAGGGGTGCCCATTTCTACAGGAGGTGGAAGGCCCTTAATTTGCATAAATCCAATATGGCCGCCATAATATATACTGTAACCATCTGTTTTCGACTATTTGACAACTTGAAACGCTTTTTACACAAGATTGCTTTTCTACGAACATGACTGACTCAACACGAAAATATTAACGATCAGTGGAAGCTTTATTACCCGTTGAATATCCAGTATGGCTGCCAGAGCGTCACCGATAATGGTATTATTGCCATACACATGTAGGTGTGTTTGTATACATGATAATATATATCATATATATATTTATAAAAGCTCCATCGAGAGGATTTTGATCAAGCACGCATGAACGTTATTGGCTATTTTCTTTTCTATAGATATCCAATATGGTCACCAGCGCCCCATTCTCAGTGCTGATTGTCGGTACAAAAAATCTGTTTCGAAGGATGAAACTTCAGGTTATCATACATGCCACGGTTGTGAACTACATCAAATGTTGTCAATTGAATTCTTCCCGGCTCCTTGCATGTAAAGTAACATGTGCAAATCCAGCGGCAAAGGGAGTTACTCTTCCAACACCGGTAAACCCGATCAGGCTAAAAACTGTGCTAAGTAACTACCATGAGGTAGATTTACTCGTTTCAAGTTTCACAAACGGTTTCGATATTGGGCACTCGAGAAACTATGCATTTATTGTCTCGCGCAATCGTTCATCTGCAATGCAAATCCTGCTATCGTGGACGCTAACTTAGACAATGAGTTGTCGGTCCCTTCTCAACTCCTCCTTTTGGCAATATGGTTGGCTCTCCATTAGGCTTAGTCCCCCAAAAGGAACCTAATACTTTCAGGGGCTCTCGGTGAACGAGTTGTCTAAGGCGCATCGCTGGTGATCGCTAGCCTTACACCGCTGAGTTGCCACGGGTTCGAGCCTCGCTGGTGCATGTGTGGAAGTTTTGCCAGTGACTTGCCGACGGGTCGGAGGTGGTTGTCTTCAGGTATTCCAGCTTCCTCCAGCATTAAAACTGACTTCCACCATATGGGTAAACTAACCTTGAATGTGACATTAAACCAAATCTCCCTTAATACTTTTAGGGTGATACATGCTTTATCTTATCCTGAAAAATCTGCTTTGTCTATTAACGGTGCGATTTCACAGGACCTATGATATGATGGCAAAATTCTATTTAGATGATGCCTTCCGCATCATACCTATCGAGTCAGCGATTTACCCCTTATTGGAGCGGTACGGCGCATCACGCTGGGCACACCGGTTCTCGTCAGATCACCGAAGTGATACTTGGATGGGTGACCGGGTGCTGTACTGGCTGGGCTGATCAGTGTCCAGGATAACAGGAACTGTGGACACTCTCGTGTTCTGGCGCATGTAGGCACCGCCGTGATATGACTGAAAAGATGTTGAAAACGACGTAAAATCCTACTTACTCACTCACTCACTCACTCACCCCCTTATTGGAGTTTACCTGGGGTGACAATTATTCTTATGATCGGCGCCTCTCGATGGGATGCTCTTCATCCTGTAAACTATTTGAGAGCTTAGGTCATTCTCTGCAATCGGTTATGGCTGCAATATCAGAGGTGACCCACATACTGGACGACTTCATGTTGGTCGGTACAAATGGCGCTAGCCACTGTTCTATAGCTCTTAACACTTTCACTTACTTGTGTGAGTATTTGGGTATTCCAATCAAACATGCTAAGACCTACTACCCATCAACTATAGTTATGCATGAGATTCAACTGGACTCCACAAATATGAAAGCATCATTTCCAAAAGACGAAATTCATAAACTGAAGAGCATGCTGAGCGAATTCTCGCGCCGTAAAAAGTTCCCTAGTGGAACTGCAGTATCTCATTGGCTAGCTCAATTTTTCTCCGCTACCTAACAGACTTTAACAAAAGGTGCGTCACAGGCTCGCCATCACATTCGCTTGAATAAAGCTAGAGACTATATTAATATCTAGTTTGTATTCCTCTGGAGTCTTTCAACGGAAAATTGTTTTCCGACGCTGCTGGCACCTTGGGTTTGGCGGATGTTTTTGGATCCTCGTGGATAGACCAAGAATGGCCAACACATCTTGCGCACTTACATATCACGGCCACGAAGCTGTTCCCCATCGTCCTTGCTGTGGACAATTGGGGCCACGAACTAGCAAATCATAACATTCTCTCTCTCTGTGATAATATGGTCGTGGTTGAAATAATCAATCACCAATCTTTCATTGCTGATGAAATTAGTGCGTCAGTTAGTAGTAACCTGCCTTCGACATTACATTCTGTTCACATCAAAACATATTACGGAACAATCTAACGTTATTCCTGGCAAGTTCTCGCGGTTACAGTTTCAGGAAGCGCTGTCTCTAGCCCCTTGGCTCAACCGCTCTTCGCACCTAATACCACCCAATATGACTCTTTGAAGCAGACAGCTAGAGTTCTTCTGACGAAGTCCCTTGCTGAATTTTTCTTGAAAAGCTTGACCAGTATATAGAGATTTCCTCAATAACACCGGTCACTGTACTAGTATTTCCACAAGTATGCACACTCCACAACTTATACATTCGTATCGGCTATCAGTTATGAGCACAATTTGGCCGCAGTAAACGACCCTCCTAAGTTATTCCTTGAAAAAAACCTACTTACGGGCAGGTAAAAATTACACTGTTAGTCGGATACCTGGTTGCCTATAACTAAGGATATCCTCCATAATATATTGGATGCTATACCCCACATTGTATCCGTGTAATTCTTTTATGGGCAATGTTCTCCGTAGCATTTCTTGAGTGAAATGACAAATGGTTCGGAACAAGACAGCCGTAGCAATGTTCTTCAATACAACGACGTCTCTTTCTCCGACCAATCTGGTCCGTTGCCAGCATGAACATAATTATACGCAACGCCAAACACAACATATCCCATAAATCAGTTCATTTGTTTATACTACCATATACTGATAATATTAGATATTATCCAGTTCTAGCAATCAGTGCTTATTTTCGGTTACATATTTCACATCCGAGGACGGGCCCCCTGTTCCAATTTTCAGAAGATGCGGCCGTTAAAGCTTCCTATTTCTCAGCTCATGTGAAAAACGGAATCTCTTTAATCGGCATTAACCCTCTTTAATAGGCCATAGTTTTCACCTTGGCGCCGCCACTTCATCTTCAGCAGTAGGAATCCCGAATAACTTATTCAAAAGTGTGTAGATGGAAAACTAGCACTATATTAGAATGATACATTTCACTTGGTAGCTATGCACTCTCCATCCACGTATTGCATTGTATGGTAGCCCCAACGAATTTATTGCATAGATAAGCATCTGATCCAACTTGACCCAGTTTGGCAAAAATCCGTCAGGGGTGGCCGTGCCATCTGAGTCAGTTATATTTGGTTATTTTCTAATATTTACTATATAATTAACACCAAGAAAACAATCAAAAAATATATTTCAAAAATTGACAATTTTTTGGTTCTGACGTAGCTGTAACGTCATTATGGCGGCCATCTTGGATTATTTTGCATTTCTCGCTAGACCTTGGCCAACACTATTAGTGTGGAAATTTTCAAATTCCTACCTCAAAGGATAACGAATATATGATGTTTTGAAAATCGTTGAAATAAAAATTGCCATTTTTAGGCCCAAAATGACCCCGGGCCCCTAATGGGCCACAAATTGCCTCGTGGGCCTCGAAATCGGGGGCACCCCTTCTGATATTGATGTCGGTGCCTCTGGCGACACGTGTGCCAAATTTGGTGCTTTATTCCACTCTGTCACGATAAAGTGAAAATCTGGCCTTAAGCCACCGGACTAATAACAGACGTGTTGTTTCTGAGTTGTTCGTGGGCCTTCACCATCCACATCGCGTGTTTAGGTTTCAATATGGAAAGTTTCAAGTCAACTTTGATATCCTGTACAGGTTTTCCACTTTTCAGCCCTTCCAAAACAATGTCTCCATACCACGCGGTGAACTGGTCTTTCAGGGCAGCTTTGAAAGCTCCATTCCTGCTGAGATCTAATGGCTGGAGCTCTCCTCTACAGCGTGCTGGCACGAATACACATTTAAACCCATTGTCAGCTGATGCCGATGTCGCAGTATTTATTTACTTTTAGTGGAGTTCAAATGGCAACTACCTGCATGATATCTCGTGATATAGGGTTTGTTTACCTATGGGAATTCCTTGACTTAATTGAAATAATCTGCCCCCAACAGTCAGTAAACCTATTTTTACTAGTAACTGTATCTTCATACAGTAAACGCCGCCTTTTGTTAGGCTCGTGTTGGTAACTGTAAAACAAAAACACGGAGCGCACCCACCTGTGAATACATGTGGCTTTGTCGATTTTGCCGCCTTTGGTATGTATTTCCTATGTCTATTAGTATGATATATTTGTACATTAATTTTTTTCTGGCACAGAGAGAATCGCAAAAGTTTCATGTAGCGAATTTTTTATAATTGAAAAATCGTGAAAGTTTCATGTAGCGAAAGTTTTACAGTAGGTGGTAGATGGTTTACAGTTTTTTAACATTAAGGGCGAGTCATTAGAATATTTTAATTCTTTCAAAAATGGGTTAGGAGTGAGTAGGATTTAACGTTGTTTTCAACATATTTTCAATCATATCACGACGGTGCCTACATTTGCCAGAACACGAGAGTGTCCACAGTTCCTAGATTATCCTGGACATTGATCAGGGTATTTCTGTGGTGTGTTTCTTTGAGCAAATAATAAGTTTCAAGCAAAACTACTCATTGGAAACAAAATTTGAGCTGTTTTACTGATTTAAACTGAATCAGACATTATATTGACTATACTTGTTCCTAATTTCAGAGGCAAAATCTAAGATGGCCACCATTACCATGGCAACCGATATATATATCTTAGTGAAAATGATTTTTTTTCAAATATTTTTGATCAATATATATATATATATATATATATTATATTGTTAAAAAATCCTGACGAAGTCAACTGGTTTGATTTTTGGCTAACTAGTTTCACCGTGTCTCGACGGTTTATCAAAGCTTTATTCGATCAAATAAATTACGGCTATTTATACATACACACATGTAATATTGACTTGGATACTGTAGTCTAAGCGACAGTATATCTAACGTTAAACAAGTTCATACATGGCAATATAACAATCGACGGATTTCAATACATCATTCACAGTATATCCCGTATTATTACAGACAATAAACAATCTGAACAATCGAGAGAATTAAACAAGAGTATTAACAGTGAGTTAAGTTTGCAAATTGGATTAACATAGAGACGATCAATTACAATTATTCTCTCTGTTAAGCTCAGAACAGAACTTATGTATGAAGTTTGTTTCTGTCACTTCACGTCTAGTCCGGTCATCAACCGGCACTTTGAGATATCTTCATTTTTAGAAGTATCAAAATATGCAACAGACCCCCCCCCAGCTTTAAACAGATAAATGTTAAAGACAGATTTATTCAATCTCTTCAAGCAACTGATTTATTCCTGACCATGTCAACGAGAATTACCTGTGAGTTTGCCGATTTGACGGATGCATGCTTAACATTTAGAGTCGAGATTTTGTTTTTGTTTTGACTTAACTCATACACATTCCTCTGTCTGGGTTATGAATTATACTCGCACTTGCGTTTTTTTATTTTGTCTCGTTTAAAGATAAGTCTATTCTGAGCTGCCAGTGTATTGTACATGGTTATGAAATGGGCAATCTATATTTAATATAAATTGTGGCCTGTTCCAAGCTACATGTAGTTTACATTGTAGAATGGACAGGATGATACGGTAAACATTCTAATAAATCAGTCACTCTATCAATTCAGTTACCCCTTAAAGTTTGGTCTTGAATTTTGATCACCTCCTAAATGTAGAAGAAGCTACAGTGATCTCTCTAATAATTCAATCACTTATTGAAGTGAGATTTCAAACCATTAAATCTAGGGGCTATCAAATTTATTAGAATAGGAAGTTGACAAAATGGTTTAAAATCTTGCTTATAATCCATTATTTCTTTGTTATTTTAATGATTTTAGAGGGTGATCAATTTATTAGAACCACCGACTGAATTTTGTCCCCCAAAATTGGGGGTGATTGAATTTTGATGGGGGGGAATTATTAGCGAGATTACCATATATAGAATATGTAGATATGGTCCTGTTTTGTATTATTATTATTATAATAAATTTGTTCGCCACAATATTTCTGGGTGAAAAAATGCACTTTGTGTGACTAAATCATTTTACATTGGCTATACTTGTCATAACACACTTACCATTTCTGCTGCTTCATCTAAATTATCACATGCTAATATCTTGAGTTCACTGGCTGCAATGATGGCTCTGGCATCGTCTACTCGTGTTCCTGAAACAAATGTTTGTACGTCTTAAGTTGGATTTCACACGTAATAATATCCACATTTCGATTTCACATGTAATAATATCCACACTTCAATATTCAAACATATTGAGAGATAGTATACCTCATCATGAGATTAAGTGTACCACATCATGAGATCATTACAGTTAGTATACCCCATCGTGAGATTTAGTATACCCCATAATAAGTGTTAGACTCATCATGAGAGTTGATATACACCATCATGGGAATTATTACCCGTTACCTGGTATACCTGTTTATGCTTGACTGACATGATAGAGTGGAATTTGAGATCTAGATCTCATCTTGTAAATACATCACAATGGGGATTTGAGATCTAGATCTTACCTTGTAAACAACCCACAGTGGAAATTTGAGATCTTGGTCTTACCTTGTAAACACACCACCAATGGGAATTTCAGATCTAGATCTCACTTTGGAAATGAACCACAATGGGGGTTTGAGATCTAGATCTCATCTTGTAAATAAACCACAATGGGAATTTGAGATCTAGATCTTACCTTGTAAACAAACCACAATGGGAATTGGAGCTCTAGATCTCACTTTGTAAACAAACCACAATGGGAATTTGAGATTTAGATCTTACCTTGTAAACAAACCTCAATGGGGATTTGAGATCTAGATCTCACTTTGTAAACAAACCACGATGGGAATTTGAGAGTTAGGTCTTACCTTGTAAACAAACCACAATGGAAATTTCTAGATCTCACCTTCTAAACAAACCACAATGGGGATTTGAGATCTAGATCTTTCATTTTAAACACACCACATTGGAGATTTCAGATGTAGATCTTAACTGGTAAATACACCATGATTGGAGATTTGAGACCTAGATCTTACCTTGTAAGCGCACCACTATAGGGATCTTAAGCTCAAGTTCTACAGCTGCAGCCACAATTCCCTGGGCTATGACGTCACATCTCATAATACCGCCGAATATGTTAACTAATATGGCCATTACCTGGTGTACAAGAGAACACAGACTAATCAGGGTATGCAATTAACAAATATACAGATCTCAATTAATAAATATACAGATCTGTACAAGAATGGGGAAAAACAAGATTGAGATGTTGTTCCCTAAACAACTGAACAGATAGAGTTATCAATACTCCAAGTACAAATTCAACTCTGTGCCAGGCTCAAGACAATCATAGTTTGGTTACCTTATCAGTTTTGTTCATGAATGAACTCACCAAAACAAGGTACATATTTCATGACAGCTGTTTGTTCAGGTAATCAGACCAACTAAATTATTCGAATCTAAATGGGACAGTTTGTGAAAATTTAGTCTTAAAATTTCTTCGTTAGTTTCTGAAGTTCTCATTAAAATGTTGAACTTTCAGGTTCTTCCCAAATGTACCATTCTATTTATACACGACATGTGGTCAAATAAAACAGTACCAGTTGTCATAAATTTCAACATTTTTGAAAGTTCTGATTTAAACAAGTGTGTTAGTGTGAAGAAATATAAATTGAAATAGATAATTTTTTAAAATTGTAGGAATCCTACATTATATGGAAGAAAACTCACATTTTTATCTGAGGTAATAAGACGGAAGGCTTCTTTGACTTGGCCAACGGTAGCTCCGCCCCCAACATCGAGGAAGTTGGCAGGTGCACCACCGTGAAGTTTTATTATGTCCATAGTGGCCATGGCAAGACCAGCACCATTCACTGTTAATGTAACAGAGGGGTGAGTGAATAGGATTTAATGTCGCTTTCAACACTATTTCAGTCATATCATGAAGTTTAGTTCCTATTCCTTTTCACACCTGGAAACCCCACGGGTGCCCCAGTGAATCGCCTCTTATGACAAGCTCTCCGAGGGGCTGAGGACAATTCTTACCATGACCTGGAGTGTGCACAATGACACCCCAGGTCAATCCCCGGGAGCACCACACGACTGTGTAAAGGTCAAGGTTATAATATTGCTATATTCAGGAAATACTAGGTGAAGTTCCATCAAATTCTAGCCTAACAATAATATTGACATGTATGCCATCGTCAACTTGTAAGAATTGATGGGACAGAGTATGGCAAGGTCAAAATCCTTTTTGTGAATTTTTATTAGAATTTAGGAAGCTTCCAGCAGTCCCAGCGTACGAGAACCCAAGGAAATCCTGTTCAAACAAGTTCCCCACAATATTAAATTTTGAATCAGGCTCTTAATAGCCAGGGTGTTAAAAATAAGGCTGTCTTATTTCCATGTTTTCCACTTTTTTCTGACACCAGGATGTCTCATTACTATCTATTCAATGTTAGATTTCAGGTTTTAGGCCTTCTCATTTCAGAATAGCATGTCGCAAAGACTTCCTCCAACGGTTCATACTCCATGTAAGAATCAGGAGACAATGCATAAAATAGCCAAGTCTGGAGACAATAATGTGTCTAGACTTGTGTTTTTTAATGACACAAAGACTCAGACAATAGCTACCTACATGAAGTAGCCACTCCCCCAACTCTTGGATAGGTACATGCCTGCAGTGCACCTTTTCAATAGTAAGTACTCAATTCAAGTGTTTTATCATGACAAAACACTCTGAGAAAACCTTGAGTTCCAGATAAAACTGGAGAAAACTAGGCACGGCTCATATATTGAAAATTTAGCTCTGCGTTTAAGGTGGTTCATGTCTCAAAACTTTGTTCGGTGACCAACCCTGAATGTTTTTGATGTGTGTAACTGAGATGTTGATCAGAAGAAAACATAAAAAAAAATAGTGAATCTACATGCAAAAGCATACTGGTACAGATATATCTTCACAGGCATTGTTTCATAAATACAGAATTTTTTTTAAATGAAGTCTACATTTCATGGAACTGTATGATATTGGTAATGACATTTTCAGACAACATAAAACCATTTTCAAAATCAAACACAGCAAGGAAGCAATCAGAGATTGCTCAATTGTATGCCCCCCTTCCGCTTTAACCCAACACTGCCCCGCCATTGTTCTGTTTGGTCAGTGGAGGCTTAATTTACATAATTATAAAAATTCTGTTTCAGTCATTTGTTTCGGCATGCCTCGCATAATACATATTCCAAGTATCGACCAACAAGTAATAATACAATGTTTTGATGCAAGATGGTCGCCAGGGCTTTCGCCAAATCCGAAAATGTGACCTGGTTATGAGACCTATATTCCTTGGGAGTATATTGTGGTGAAATTATGAAGCGATCAGCGAACTTTGAATTTTGCACCCAATTCACTCTTTTTGGGGCAATTTCATACTTCAGGACCTATATGTGGTCTGCTTTGGAATGTAGAATAACAATTTTATAGCCATTTTCCCAGTCCAAATTGGTTATGGGTGAGATCCAGCCTGAACAAAATAAATATATCCCATTCACTTAGGTTTGATGAACAAAGGGCCATAACTCTTGAAAATATAACCAAAAGCAGAGAAACTTCACGCTGCACAACTACTGACCACATATCATGCAAATTCCATACTTGTCTATACAAAATTAACCGCGATCCAGCCCGTACAAGTCCCAATTCACAAAGATTTCAAGAACAAAGGGCCATAACTCTTGAAAATATGCACAAAACGCGGAGAAACTTCACGCTTCACAACTACAGGGCACTGACCACATACCCTGCAAATTCCATACTTGTCCATACAATATTAACCGAGATCCAGCCCGGACAAGTCCCAATTCACAAAGACTTAAAGAACAAAGGGCCATAACCCTTGAAAATATATGCGAAACGTGGAGAAACTTCACGCTGCACAACTATAGGGCACTGACCACATATCCTGCAAATTTCAAACTGTCCATACAATATTAACCAAGATCCAGCCCGGACAAGTCCCAATTCACGGAAATTTCAGGAACAAAGGGTCATAACTCTTGAAAATATAAGCGAAATGGGGAGAAACTTCACGCTGCACAACTGTGGAGCACTGACCACATATCATGCAAATTTTGTACTTGTCCATACAATATTAACCAAGATCCAGCCCGGACAAGTCTCATTCCCAGAGATTTCAGAAAAAGGGCCATAACTCTTGAAAATTATACCGGAACTCGGAAAAAATTCTACGATGCACAACTACGAGGCACTGGCCACATTTCATGAAAGTTTCAATCCTGTCCATCAAATATTAACCGAGATATCGCGCGGACAAGATATTCGGACGGACGGACGGATGGACGGACAAAGCGATCGCTATATAGAGGGGGGGCATAAATATCATCTGGTGGGCCATGCTGATATCTCAAACACTGTTTCCCACCGTCTGATCTTTTTATTAATCGCATGATAAATTATGGTCTTCGATCTAGTACTATTATGAAAAGCTTTCCCTATCCCCATAGCTATCTAAGATTTGTGATGTCTTTGATGATAATGTCTCTTATCAGAAAAGGCAGAATATGATGTTGAAAGAATCCTTACAGGGGAAATAACTCTTGTGTAATGACGTCACCAACATTGTTTGAGGCATGAACCACCTTTAGCTTGTAGACTAGCCTTACCCAGACAGCCAATGCTGCCTTCTAGACCAATGTAGTTGAGGTTAGCCATAGCAGCTTGTTTGTCTCTGGGATCCTCCTGTGACCAGTCCTGCAGATCAAAAATTGCCTTCTGTCGATACGCTGCATTGTCATCGAAATTGATCTTGCAGTCCATACAATGAACTGTCAACAGAAAATGATGAAATCCTCTTTACAAATACTAGGAACTTACATGTACGCTCACAACATGGGGCATATATTGACAGCCATGTGTTAGTTAAGGGGGTCCATTATATTTAGTTTACCACAAAACCGACATTTACAGGCAAATGAGCATTTAAATCAATTGAGAAAGAATAATGAACTCAGTATATCACTCAAAACCGTCATCAATGTAATAATTGATACATAATCGACATAATGTCTCCGAGCACCTGTTGCATTATGTGCTATCTTCTCGGTCATCTTTGGCAACCAAAGTAGACTGGCATAATTACTCAGAGATCAAAACGGTGACAAGGCCACAAAAATTTATAAAATTGGTTCTCGGGCATATCATAATTATATCATAACTGTCGAACTTCAAGACTTTACATTTTTCTGCTTTTCAGGTAACGATAGCTTACAGTCTTTTTACCATCTTAAATATTTTCCTTTTTTTTTTTCTTTTTTTTTTGCTATAAAATTTGCAAATAAAAAGTTTTGACGTACATGTACCACGGGGCCTGAGAACCAACTTTCCAACTTTGTATGGCCTAACCTTCAATTTCAACATGTGTCTCATCAATGTAAAGATTACTGTACCTCAGACCATAAGATAAATATATGAATAATGAAAGCTCGTTTGAAAAACGGGCGAAGAGCATTTCCCCAGATAATTTTGTAACACATAATTTGGTACTCACAGGGCTTTAGATCTCTCCAATTTGGGCACACTCCCTATTAGGGGTGGCAATTTTTTTTAGGACGGGACAGTGTGTGGGGCACATACCTCTGGAGGATGAGCAATCAGGAATCATCACTGGTAGAAGTACCTCTGAGAAGGGGTTTCTTCACCAATGGGCGAAACCCAGTGTGAGGCAACACCAACTTTATTTTGCGACACCGACATTAAAAAATCGAACAAAAATAGAATTTCAAATTGCCACTTTTATATTTCCCATGCAAGTTTGAACATGAAGACTTTGACCTCCTTTTTATTCCTGATTGTATGAATTAGGCTGTTGTATTCTATCTGAAACAATGCCAGCAAATAAAAATGAAAAACAAAAAAAAATAATACCTTTCACTATAATTTTTCACTGTAAGTCAGCGAATTGTTATTGTTGTAAAATGCTAATACTAACTACTTAGGCAATAACGACATTCAATGTAAATCAGGAACCTTCACTGGCTGTGTGATCTATCACTCTGTCATGGTACCCATATTTCGACAGTGATGCAGTATGTCAGAGCTTGGAAATGGAGGGTGTTTCAACAGCTCAGCCGATACAGCATGGTTTTAACTTACTGTTGAAAGCTGAGGCTGTTGGAACACATGCAAAATTCGCTAGATTGTTCACATGGGAATATACAATTATGAAAAATGAGAGTTACAACATTTGTAGGTTTCCATCAATTCTGATATGGATTGCCAAGAAAATTATACCTATATTATCTTAAAATGACAGTCCTTATCTAAACTTCATGACATGTAGAAATATTCAATGTAGGTACATACCCACTATATCCCCATACTTTATTCATTTGTGTACAGTTTCCTTAGTTCTTGCCAAATAAGCAGATTATGTATTCTTTTAATCAATTAGAGTGTGTATTGTATCACCTGAATCACACCATTTGTATATCGCTGTCAGGCTATCGCTTAACATTTAACAATTTCTGGAAATGACAGCATTTTAATATCTGTCCAACCGGACTGACATAATTTACTGCCTTACCTATTCATAAATGTGTATTGGCTAAGATCACATGCTGAAGCAAAGTAACTCCAAATAAACTTAAACACATGGTGACAGTCTCAATATTTTGACAAAATTTTATTTGTCATCTTCAGGATGTGACGATGGATGGTTAAAATTCGGCTATCAAATCCAAAACTTAACAGTGGTGTAAAAGCTTTGAAAGAGCTACAGTTATTCAGGTAGACTACTGTTTATTATTATTTTGGTATTTTTGTTTCTAATTTCAACTTTCATATATATATTTTATTTCATCAATCACGGTTTAGATAAGATAATACAACCATCCAGCATTTCTGTGGTGTGTGTATTCCTTGTCTTGTTAATTAATAGCCTAATATAGTCTTGTATTTCTCGTTCTGTAACTATTCAATTCTCTAGATTTTATTTCCGATTTCAATCCTAGGTACATTTCTTACGTTTCTCTAATCAACTTTTTTTCTTCTAGTCTCTGTTTCAGTTGTTTATTCCCCTAATTGACATTTCTGCTGCCACTATACACACTCACACACCTCAATAAATCACCACCCCTCACTATTAATCCTTATCTAACTATTGCCATTTCAATTGTGTATTGCCAGGCCTATGTGGTGTGTGTATTCCTTGTCATGCCTATGTGCCACTCATGTTTATCTTGTTATGTTCACATATTATCCGACTGGCTATTGCCCTCTAATTTTGTGTATCGAACCATTTCAGTCTTTGTTACATGTAGTTGTTTCTGTATATAAGAGCCTGTATCTGCTGTTATATCATATCCTGAAGATGACAAATCAAATTTTGTCGAAATATTGAGACTGTCACCATGTGTTTATTAAGTTTATTCGCAGTTACTTTGCTTCTGCATTATGTCAAGCTTATCAGTGGATCAACACGACTAAGATCACATTATGTCTTGTATATATACTGTGCATATGGAGCTGTTTGTAACTTTGTTCACTGCTGGAGATGCTAGAACTAGTCATCCCTACCCAGAGTTGCTTTTCTTCTCTATTATTGGAAAATCATCAGTGGTTTCCAATGGATTACTTCATTTAGATATACATGTACAAATTTCTCAGGTGGGATGTGCCATATAGCAGGTATGTAGAAGTTCCACTTCAAAAATCTTTCTACTTTTTCAGTTCAAAAAATTATTATCAACAGTTGTAACTATCCTGTCAAAATGCAATGGTATGTGCAATTTCAATCTCGAGTTTCAAATAAATTCTGGGGACCTCCACATAAAACAAAAAATTGAGCATTAACTGATTGATAATTTGTGATTTTATTCAAACTAAAGTCATGAGAATTTCATATATTTAAAAAAATGGCCATTTGGCATGTGAATTATAACAATGGGGATGTTACATTCATGTTCAGCAAAACAGAATTACTTTTCCCTGATTAAGAAGCAAATTTCCATTTTTGTGAAAACAAAATCTTATTTGGAGACGCATTTTTGCGTCTCCATGATTCGCCAACACCACCAAAATCTTGTCAGTCCTTTGCCTATCTTGCAAGATCATTATACCCAAATTTCATGAAAATCAAACACGTTGTTTAGAACGGAAGTTTTGACATTAAGTCAGATAATTGAGATTTTTCATTTAAATGGCAATTTGGTTCACACCGACAGGGAATTATCATGTCAGCAATCCTATATTTATGCTTGGCAACCTAGAATAGAACAGTTTTTAAATATTTCTCCAAGTGAATTGATAAATTTTCATTTCACAAAAAACTTTTTTTTGGAGACGCAAAAAACTTGCCTTTATAGTTATGCCAGCTACACCAAAACCTTTTCAGCACATTGTCTATCCTTCAAGACTATTGTAATAAAATTTCAAAGAAATCAGACAAGCCGTTCAGACGAAATCGTCAGAGAAAGGTTTATCTATGCTCTGACTACAACGCCACCTAGTGGTGAGCAGCGGGTATCGAAACACAACCAGGCAAATTTCCCAGGCCTAAGGAGATAGCACACCAAGTCTGACCCGAAAATATTTAACGGTTTCAGAGATATTCACGTTTAAAGTCGCGGCGGCGGCGGCGGATCCGGCGGAGCCGTTTCTCATGAAAACATAAGAGCATCCACTTTGTGGAAATGCTCTAATAATTTACAGAGTTGTTCAGGTTTCTTCTATCTAAATAGCATAGGGGGAGTACCCTTGAGCACGTCAGGGGTCAAAGGGGAAGGTGTTTGGAGAGAAAACATGAGAACGGACTATCCGTCCGAAAATACTGGATTTAGGATTAGAAATGAAGGGGAAGATAAACATTTGGTATGATACTAAGAAACTGTTTGACACTGAATGAGTATGTTAGCTGAGAATACCATTTAAGATCTGGGACCAAGGCCTAGCTCAGCTTCTGTGTTCCAAAATCCCAGTTATCACCAAATCAAGGTCATATGTCTGGCCCGTCTCACTTTGCAGTGAGGGGGTGACAGGTGTACGGTATATGTTAAACTCATCATCTCATACATGTTAACTTGTTTTATCAGATAAAAAACAAACAAATTCTCTAGAAACCATGATGATATTTGATTAACATTAATAGAATTTAGATATCAATCATTTCCAGGAGAAATCTGTTCTCTGTTCATAATATCTCAAGGTCAACCTGTCTTCCCCACGCACATGTGGCCTGGTCTTGACGTTTCAAACATACATGCCTAAATTGTGGAGAAGCTCTGTTACTCGTCAATACTCAGAACACGGAAACAGGGATGCAGCTACACCAGCAGCGACAAATACAGATGCAGGCACGGCGGAGCCGGGGGGGCTACGGGGGCTGAAGCCCCCCCAATAATTTGGCCAACTTTTCTAAAATTCATATGATGTCAACGCAAAATTTCTTCAATGAATACGTATTTTCAAAATGAATAATAAAATGAATTGTCTGCGTCGCATATCTATCGCATAACTAAAACTATTTACAACTGTCCAGCATTAGTGGGCCAGCCAAAGCTCTAGTATTTTTTTTACCGGCATTGTTTAGTAATTTTTAGGTTCACATAAGGTTAATAGTGTTATACCATATAAAAGATGGTAGAGATAAATGATTAAATCCTCACACCATGTATGCCACCAATTCTAAGACGAAATGCCACTAAAAACATATGACTCCTATTTCCTGGACGTTTCGTGATATCAGCGAAGATAACATACTGTTATTTGATTGTTCAGACTTGCATTCATGAAAATTAGAAAGAAAATGGACTAGAATAGTAAACACCCTGCGAGTCCATGCCATGGGAATGTCCAAATCCTCGCCCAGTCAAGAAGTTACCGAAACGCAATGCGTATAATTAAAAGTCCTTGGTAGCGAAGTGCCCAAATACACGCTGTCGGTTTTCATTGTTCACAAACTCATTGGCAATTTCAATCAGGTTGATAGAGTCTGTGAGATTCTTGACGATGAATAGTTAAAAAATGTTGGAAAAACAGGCAACACAAACAGAGTTTACACGGGCGAGGATTTCTTGTTTTATTGCTCGGAAATACGCTAGAACGCCTCTCCGGTCATCTGAAACCCCTGGAGCTTCCGGGACCCTCGGCGGCCCCTGGACCCTCGCCTAATTGTGCTGTGATAGTAGCCCCCTCAATCATGAACTGCTTCCGCCGTGCCTGAGATGGGGAGCGGCTTTTGTAGATCTGGTTTTATTCAGATTGCAGAGATTCATTTGTAAACTCAGTGAATGGCATGGATTATGTGAAAGACATCAGGGCTGTACCAGGAAAAAGTACATTGGGGAGACAGAAGGCACTTTATGTTTAACTTCACCACCCATGTAATTAAATATCACTTTACCTCCACCACCCATATTATATTTTGGCATGGGTTATGTGAAAGACATCAGGGCTGTACAAGGAACATGAGGCAGCACCTAAAAGGTGCAACAACCCCTCAGCCAGACAGTTTTAGTCAGTGTATATTGGTACACAATGAATGGAAAATGCATATGTAAAAGCCTGAAAGATTTGGATGAATGCAGAAGATGCTTTAGCAGTGGCTTGTAAAAGATTAAAATGTGATAAATTCAGTGTGGGATGTTGGATGAATTGGAGAAATAGAATAAATAGTTAGACATATTACGTGTGAAAAATATGGCAGAAGAACAAAAATATTCTGAACAAAAACAAAAGGCTTCAAGCCATTCTTGCTTTGAACCCTAATAATAATCTGAACAATATTAAAAGTCTTCCGATTTTCAGTGGGAGTCAAGTAATATAGAGTTTTTGATAGGAATACGAAGCTGCGCATCTAAAACCCCTCGGCTCTGGGTGCCAGCCATTCACAATCTATTCAATTTGAACCATACATGTACTACTTTGAAAATATCAGGAACATCAAGCAGTCAAGTGACAAATATACAGATTATCAAAAAACTTGTAATCAGAAATGGACGAAAAGTTTTCCGTCCAATCAGAGAAACCGACAGTCATTACTTGTCTCTTGATGTATCTATGACGTATACCAGCAAACTGAACACTTGAACAGTATCAAAGGATATATAGATCATTAATGATTTTACATAAATTGAAAATGGCTGCCAAGGTTTCCATCCAAACAGAGAAAACGGTTCGGTCGTTCATTTTTAGTCTCTTGATGTACTGATGATGTATACAAAGTCTTGCATCAAATACTTGAACAGTACCAGAGGTATAGATTTTGCATAAATTAAAGATGGCAATACAGTTTTCCACTTAATCAGAGAAATTGGTTGTCATTAATTGTAAGTTTCTTGATGTATCGATGATTTGTAGTTTCATATGAAGCACTAAAATGGTATCAGATATAGATCATTAATTTTTTTTACATAAATTAAAATGGTCGCCAAGATTTCCGCCATATCAGAGAAACCAGTTCTGTCATTCATTGAAAGTCTCTTGATGCAATGATGATGTATATCAAATTTTACATCGAGCACTTGAACGGTATCAGAGATCATTAATGATTTTGCATAAATTAAAGCTGACTGCCTATCCTTCCTGTCATTCAGAGGAACTGATGTGGTTATTCATTGCGAGTCTCTTGATACATCAATGCTGTATACCAAGTTTCATATAGAACACTTCAATGATATCAAAGAAATACATCATTAAAGATTCTGCATAAATTAAAGATGGCCGCCAAGGCTTTCACCCAATCAGGGGAACTGGTTTGGTCATTCCTTTAAAGTTTCTTGATGTATCGATAATCTATACCAAGTTTTACACTGAAAAGTGAAATTGTTTCCGAGATACACAAGATTCATGGTTTCGCATAAATTAAAGATGGCCGGCAAAGTTTTCACCCAATCGGGTCCAGATTCAATAGGGTTCTGGGTCACGAGCATATGGATGTGCACGGCAAGTTGTATCGATTATCTATACCAAGTTTCACAATGAACAGCGAAATGGTTTCCGAGATACATGTACACAAGATTCATGGTTTCGCATAAATTAAAGATGGCCGCCAAAGTTCCCACCCAATCGGGTCCAGATTCAATAGGGTTCTGGGTCATGATCATATGGATGTGCACGGCAAGTTTGGTGTGCCTAGGGTAAGTCGTTCTAAAGATATCTTGGTAACGAGAAAGCTGTGACGATTTCGCATAAATTAAAGATGGCCGCCAAACTTTCCAACCAATCGGGTCCAGATTCAATAGGCTTGTGGTTGACCACCCAATCCTGCATACCAAATTTGAAGTCTCTAGAAGCAACGGTTTGGCTTCTAGACCGGTCACAAGAATTGTTGACGAATTTTCAGTGATGTTGCCATGGAAACCACAAAATTCATCATAAATTACCAAAATTCGATAGGCTTGTGGGTGACCACCCAAAAATCCTGTATACCAAATATGAAGTCTCTAGAAGCAACGGTTTGGCTTCTAGACTGGTCACAAGAATTGTTGACGACTGACAACCAGACGACCGGGCGACCATACGACCGGACGACCGACCGGACGACCGACCGGACGTACTTGCCGACGACAAGACCCAGGGCATGAAATGTTTTATTTTTTCCACCTGTCTCATGGGACAGGTAATTTTTTTTTCCACCTGTCTCCACTATTTTCTACCTGTACACAATAATTATATATATATATATGCGAATAGTGATGAAATTATTCTATATGTTCACGTCTTGTACTAACTTGTATTTGATTTGCTGTAACTGTTTCTAAATAAAATATTAACACAAAGAGAAATTGTCATGTTGTACGTGTTAAATTTGAACACTCGTTTCCTTTTTGCCGGCGTCGGAGACGCTTCTATTGGCTCGTCTGTTGTACTTGAAATGCCCTCGCCAGCTTGCGATACAGTCTCGTCTTCTTGACTGGGCTGTAAAGCATCACCCGCGTTTGTACGAGTTAGAAAACGCTCCATTTTGATCTATTGCATTCAAAACCAAAGACAATGGCGGACATCTGACAGACGGTAGTAACCTATGGCAACGGTATGACCGCATTACTCGCGCATGCATGTTTCATGCAAGTTGCTGTGGGCAGACACGATTGCACACTGAATTGTGTACGCCCGAGCCTTTTAAGCATGCGCAGTTGCCAAAACTGTTCAGAATCGGGGACACCCGTACACGTTCAATCAAATTGGCCCTTTTCGTGGCGGACATTGACAAACGATGGCGAAAGTACGCGGACAATATTTCTGTTTTATTGACCGAATCTCTACCTGTCGCATGCGACAGTCATTTATTATTTTACCTGTCGCACATAAATACTACCTGTCATCGACAGGTGGACACCCGAACATTTCGCGCCCTGAGACCACACAGCCTTATAGGGTGAGGGGTAAAAAATACATATGGGAGAGACAGAAGGCACTTTATTTTTAACCCCACAACCTGTTTAATCAAATTACCTTACTGAATGCGGTCATAGTGGTGGTCTTTCAGGTGACCTTTTCTGTTGTTTGATTCAGCATAGAGAGATTGAAGGGTTGCCATATTTGCTGAGCGAAGCGAGGCGAAAAAATGTTTTTAAAATGTATTTCCTCGTGTCAGTTTGACTCATTACAGAGCACTGATGAAAGTTTTCATTAAAAAAAGTCAAAATATAGGAAATATAGGAGGTTTTGAGTAAAATATAGGAATGACTCAAAAATATAGGAAAATATAGGAACTACATGTATAGGAGGCACTTGAAGGCCTGCCTATTTCGTTTTACATCCAGAAACCCAGTTAGTCGCCTCTTCTGAGAAGCTGAGGTCCTTAATTATTTTCATCTGAACATGGGTGACCAAGATGGAAGTATGTGACACAGTGTGTATACTTACCCCTGCCTGAAGAATCTTCAGCTATAGGATTGATCTCTATCAATGTGGCATCAAACTTGCAGAATAGATTGTACAATCTCAGCATGTAATCTGCTGCCTGAAAAAATAAATATTCAGCATGATACATTGAGTGAGTCTGTTGGATTTAACGTCATTTTCAAAAAGAATTCAGTCACATACTAATGGTGCCTACATGTGCCAAGACACCAGAGCCCCCCTCACAGTTTCTATTATTCTTCACACTGATCATGCATTGATGAATGTATGGGAATGTTAACTCAGATTGCATCTAGAGAATTCAGATTGGCTGCCAAATTGTTCAACCAATCAAAACGGATCATTCAGCACCTACCTTTCAAAAAATTTCAATAATTTTAAATATTAAGGGCGAAATGCAAAGGTTTTTAAATTCACATTTTTATATTGATATTGAATAATAATAAATGTATCTATCTACTTTGTTTGGTTTAATTTGAAGTATTTTGTCTGCTGGAAGCTTTCAAAAAGATGGTACCCCAAACCCCAAGGCAGTCTGAGACTGAGGGGATGTCACAAACTGGCATCAAACAAAGGCAGATAAGCGATGCAAATTTCATTTCTCAAATCGACGGGCTTGATATACCAACTCTGGAGCACTTTTCTAAATCTACTAGGAGACAAAATATTTCAAATAAAACCAAAGAAAGTAGACAGACTGACTGTTCCATCGTTATTAAACTAACCTGTGAAGACCATGAACAATAAAACATCAATATCCATGTATGTGTTGCCACACATATATAAAAGGCGAATAACTAAGATTTCTCAATTTGCCATGTTTTCATTTCATGCCACAGTACCGGTAACAGAAATTAATGTTTGGGCGAACTTTTTTTTTTCGGGGGAATATTTTTTTGCAAAAAGAAAACAAGCTGTCAGAATTTGCAATCTGCGTTATAATTAAAACCTGCCTCGCTTATCGCCCCCTGATTTGGTGCTATTAGTGATGTCATTGTGCATTACAGGGTTCATACACTTAAAGCAGGAACAAATTCCAGGAGCTTTCTAGTAATTTCAAGGTCAATAATTAAAATTTTTCTGGAGTCTTTAGTACAATAACTCAAAACAAAGATGAGCAAATTAACCAAGTTTAGCAAATTTTTTTGGTATATTAACGCATGGCATCAGATCGCTTGTTCTCTCACAAGAAAAAAGTATACATGTGGTTCTTTCAGGAGTTTATTTTTAAGCATTTTCCAAGACTTTCCAGGTTAGTAATTAAACTCCAGGAGTTTTAAGGACTTTCCAGGAGGCGTATGAATCCTAGCATTGGTAACGGCACTGATAGGGTGACATAGTATGAATTACATAGGCCTAGCCAAATACAGTACAGCCCACACATGTAATGACACCATACCAAAAAACAAAATCCAAGGGAGATAATCCAAATAAGGTCATTAAAATACCACATGCATCAGTTTGGGGCAAATGGAATTAGCTTCTAAGGAAACTACAAGAAAAAAAAATAGGATCTTAGAAAATTTAGGTAGGCAAGTTTGAATTTTTCTGATTTTTCTGCTTTAGGAAATATATCTATATTAGCTGTATATGATTTCATCAATTCTTGTTGCAGAATAATATGACGAAACATGTCAATTGTAATTCAAAAGCAATCACCTGGTCAACACAGGTAAATACAAATACGAAGCTGCGCATCAGAAAACCCCTCGGCTCTGGGCGCCAGCCATTCATAATGTATTCAATTTGAACCAAGACTTCAGGAACACCAAGCAGTCAAGTGACAAATATACAGATTATGAAAAATTTTGTAATTAGAAATGGTCTCTAAGGTTTCCATCCAATCAGAGAAACCGGTATTCATTACTTAAGTCTCTTGATGCATCGATGATGTATAGCAAATTTTACATCGAGCATTTGAAAGTTATCCGAGATAGAGATCATTAATGATTTCGCATAAATTAAAGATGGTCACCCATCCTTCCCACCACTCAGGAGAACTGATGTAGTTATTCATTGCAAGTCTTCTAATACATGGATGCTGTATACCAAGTTTCATATAGAACACTGAAACGGTATCAAAGATATACATCATTAAAGATTTTGTATAAATTAAAGATGGCCACCAAGGTTTCCGCCCAACCAGAAACACCAGAACTGTCATTTATTGGAAGTCTATTGATGCATCGATGATGTATATCAAATTTTACATCGAGTACTTGAACGGTATCAGAGATAGAGATCATTAATGATTTTGCATAAATTAAAGATGGCCGCCCATCCTTCCTGCCACTCAGAGGAATTGATGTGGTTATACATTGAAGGTCTCTTGATACATCGATGCTGTATACCAAGTTTCGTATAGAACACTTGAATGGTATCAAAGATATATATCATTAAAGATTTTGCATAAATTAAAGATGGCCACCAAGGTTTCCACGGAATCAGGGAAACTGGTTTGGTCATTCCTTTGAAGTTTCTTGATGCATCGATGATCTATACTAAGTTTCACACTGAACAGTGAAATGGTACCTGAGATACACAAGATTAATGGTTTCGAATAAATTAAATATGGCTGCCAAAGTTTCCAACCAATCAGGTCCAGATTCAATAGGGTTCTAGGTCATGAGCATATAGATGTGCAGTGCAAGTTTGGTGCGCCTAGGGTAAGTCGTTCTAAAGATATCTTGGTAACGAGAAAGCTGTAATGATTTTGCATAAATTAAAGATGGCCACCAAAGTTTCCAACCAATCAGGCCCAGATTCAATAGGGTTCTGGGGCACGAGCATATGGATGTGCAATGCAAGTTTGGTGTGCCTAGGGTAAGTCATTCTAAAGATATCTTGGTAACGAGAAAGGTGTGACGGACAGACGGACAGACGGATGGACGGACAGACGGACGTACATGACGACGACAATACCCTTCAGCCAAATTTTGGCCAAGGGGTAAAAAGGTAGGATTGTACATTATTATAGTTAGGCAAGTTTGATTTTTTCTAATTTTTCTGACTTCGTGAAATATCCGCTGTACATTTATATGATTTCATCAATTCCTGTTGCAGAAAAATAAGACGAAACACTTTAGTTGTAAATCAAAAAGCAGTCACCTGTTCAACACAACTGCCACCAAATCCCATTGCTGATGCCATTTTGATTGCCTGTTCTTTCGTCATGCCCGTTGTGATGTCTATAGCATCTTTGAGAATGGCACTAGGGTCATCTCGGGCCACTTCCTCTATGTTCATACCTCCCTGTGAACTGGCCACCATCACTGGGCCCTGTTAGACAGATAATTAACACAAGTGCTTATGCGTGCCTGGTGTAGACAAATTATACAAACTGTGGTAATAATGTTTGAAGTTTACATATATATGTACATCCTCTCCCTCCAACACAAGCCCCCACCCCCCGGCATATATATTAAGAGATGTCACATACATGTAGCACCCATGTAAGTGGCACACATGCCATTTCAGATGTCACATACATGTAGCACCTATGTAAATGGCACACACTCCGACAATTTCAGATGTTGCATACATGTAGCACCCATGTAAGTGGCACACACTCAGACAAGTTCAGATGTCACATACATGTAGCACTCATATAAGTGGCACACAGACAATTTCAGATGTCACATACATGTAGCACCCATGTAAGTGGCACACACTCAGACAATTTCAGACTAATTCATATCAACCAGCAGGATATCAAAATCTGAACACCATGTAAATATCGAAATCAGTACTAGAAGTATATATTTATTAGCAGTTTTACATATTTAATCAGAACAGCTGCGGACTGCAATCACAATTTTTGATTTGATTAACCTACTCAGCGAGTGGGCATGGTGGGTTATTTGAGCCTCACCTGAGTCTAATGAAGTCATGGACCAGTCAAACTACATTTTCTCTACATGTGGATGTGAATTAACTGTCAAACTTCCTGAGGCATGCTTTAGCATTACCATAGCAGTATTGTATGTACCTCTGCAATTGGCTATGCACTATGCTGCACTATATACCTACCATAAACGCACGTTCCATGACGATAGCAAAGTAATATTCTCTCCGTGAGTAGAGACGCTCACACACCATGACCTCGTTACATGTTCGACCATCAGAACCCGTCTGTTTAGTAAATATTTTCCAGCCAAGCATCTTCTCGGCATATTCTTTTGCTTCTTCTGGGCTGTAAACACATGAATTGAAGGACTTAACGAACAATTCAAATGTGTGTGTTGACATGGTTTTTAAATTTTTGCTTAATAAGTAACATGGATATCAATGGTGAATAATGTGGCAATATGTGAATAATGTGGAAATCATTTGTAAATAATATGGAGATCTGTGACTAATATGGAGATTGTGACTAATATGGAGATATGTGAGTAATGTAATACAGAGATCTGTGAATAATATGAAGATTGAATATATAATGTAATATGGAGATCTGTGAATAATGTAATATGGAGATCTGTGAATAATATGGAGATCTGTGAATAATATGGAGATCTGTGAATAATATGGAGATAATGTAATATGGAGATCTGTGAATGATATGGAGATCTTTACATGGTGTGGAGATAACCAGATTAAAATTCTAAAACCATATAACAAGATGGAATCTGCGGCTGTTTCTGAAGCGTGTGCAGGTGTGTGTGAAATAGTCTGTAACACCTATAATAATTAATAATGAAGTGAAGTGAGCTTATAATGAGTAACGCCTGTACATACGAAAACACAATTTGTACACCGCCTTTCAGTCCACTCTCGAAAGTCCCCTTTCCTCGACCTCCAGCCAAAACCTGTGCTTTAATGACCACATCGGACACTCCTGTTAGGTCACCTGTTGAAACATAATAGAGAACAGAAGAATTAAATATTTGTCTCTTGTACATGCATGCAATCACACATCAGAACTGACCAAGCTCGTACCAGAATATGGTCAGTTTCAACAGGGTTCTGACAACGGCTGGGTCATTTGTGCTGTGTGGCTCAAAAGAGACCCGAAAAATGACCATTCAGATTCTCGAAATCACTCGGTGACCCTGTATTACCTTTTCATTCCACTAGTGCCTCTCTTGTATGTATTACTGAGCATTAAGAATTAATATACAGCTCAGGGGTGGTGGAAGCGATTGGCTGATGGCAATCCCGCAAAAAATTGGTATACATATCATAGTGGTTTTTAAAATACTGAAAATCCAAACAACTTTAAAGATGTTACTGTCTCAGAAAAAAGTAGGCATTTGCAAACAGAGGGCATCACCTGTACAAATCTATGAATACAATAATACAATATTGTCTAACTTCAGCGTTATGTCACATGGTCAATGACGTTGTTTCTCGCCTTCTCCAGCTAAAGGGTTCCATCTCTGGGCAGATTCATTATCCAGGTGAAAGTTGGCGTTAAATGGGAATAATGTTAATGCCATAGAATTTTTGCCGAGGTGAATTTCCTGAGTTGACATGCAGGGATGTCAGGCAGTAGGCACCCCTTTTTGGCCCTCTACTATCACCAAAATGGCCCAAAACAGTCGCCTACTTTCTACGTAATTTCTATATTTGAAATACTAAATGTCAGTTCATGCGACTTCCTATTTCCATCCCTTTCACCTGCTACTTCAAATCTTAGTGACATCCCTGGACATGACTGAACTCTGATAAGTAAATGGGTATGATTTAACGTCACTTTCAGCAATCTTTCAGTCATATCATGATGTTTGGGTCCTATTCCTTTTTCCACCAGAGAACCCCACGGGCATGACGGGTAGGGTCCTACTCCTTTCTACACCCGGCACCCCACGGATGGGGCCCTATTCCTTTTCACACTCGGGAACCCCACATGTTCCCCAGTTAGTAGCCTCTTACCTCTGAACAATCATTCTAATAAACTTTATCACCTCTTAAAGATTAAATGTAGGAGAAACTACATTTATACAGTCATGTCTTTGCTTGCTTTTGTCAACAATAAGTTAAAAAAAAAAAAAACTAGAGCCTTAGGCACTGAAACAGGGCTATTTAAATGTCAAAATAGGCAGTTGGAATAATTCCACTAACTCATTGAGGTTTCATCTCACGGCGAAGAGCCACAAAATTTGACCAGTCTCACACAATTAGCTCAACAATGATCTCTGAAGAAATAAGTGTAATTGTACATGAATATACATGTATGTTGAAAAAAAAGACTTGTAACAGATGGGACAAATTCCTTATTTATTATGAAACCGATTTAATGATATGATAAATAATGTCTTCTCTGCATGTTACCAATATTTGTGAAATATTTTACTTTTTTAGCAGGGGATTATAGAAAGTATTGGGATACAATGTAAAATTCTTATCATCAGATGGACTGGAGCTATGCTGGAATTCATTCTCTCATAGCATCATATTATATACATGTACCTCCTGCTGTCAGTTAGTACACCCCCAGTTTGAGAGGTTACAAGTGATAGAGTAAACACTGAATTAATCTGATCATGGGGTTTACAAATGCTCCAAACAGGTTCATGTAGGTCAATTATATCTAAACAGGAGGCCTGCAATTGGCCCTATACAGCCAAATGAACCCAGCTATTGACCTGGGTCATGCATGTGTATGCAATTCCACCTGGTATAGAGGGTCTGCTGGAGGGGATCTGTGTGTTTAAATCCCCAAGTTACATACTGTGAATATACAATTCCTGCAAGAAGGGAAGCCTAGTTTTTTGCCAACATGGTAAACTTCTGATAAGTATGCCTTAAATTATTTTCTTCTGCATATATTTAGTTTCCTGGATAAAGTTTTGATCAGCCAGCGATTTATGACATCCTCTCAGAAAAACTCTCTACGGCAACCCCAGAATGGTATCCATATTGTATTCATGCTCTAAAACAGAAAAACTCGAGAAAATGACATCTGAGCATACATAAGAATATCAAAATATTTAACTTCACAAATATAGACCTGGTGGTGCAAAATCTAGTCAAAATAGTTGACCAAACTATCTGCAGTAGCTGAATAACTTGAGGACTCTTTTCTTCTGCTCTTCCTCTCAAAGCCTGAAGCAGTTCAATAAACAACCAGTCACCCTGGCAACGGCACTACTTGTGCTCAAGTTTTCTCTCAGTATTAGAACAGGACCATTAGACCCTACGGGTCTACATCGTCCCGTGAAAAATTTGGGAAATAATACACTTCTTGTGATGGGCTTATTGAAGCATTCACTGTAAAACATGAGCAGTGTGACTAGCGTCACAGGACCTACGAAGTACAGTAGGCATTAGGACTCGCGAACTGAACTCTTGGAAATCCCCACCCCCAGTTGAAATCCTGCCTATATATTAAGATGGGCACCGCCCAAGTCAGAATCGCCAGTGATGTTCATCAAAAATCACCAGAAATTTTCACCAAAAGTAGGTCAGCTCAGAACTTGTTGGTAAGTCTCCTAATGCGCCTTCATTCCAAAATAAATAACGATCGCCGATTTAATTCTACAATTTTTTAATTAAAGGAAACAGATTGAATAATATAGGTTCAGTAGATTTCAAGCTTTACGTGTGAAAATACATTTACATCTCTTTAATGGTTTTCAGTGCCCTTGTCCAGGATCAAAACAACTTTTTGAGTCACATTATTTTCCCAACAATACAACAAATTTTTATATATAGTACTCTAGTAGAAAGGTAGCATTTATGTAGTTTACGGTAATTCAACTCAAGACCAACACCTTCTCTGCACAAGATAATAATGATTCTATGTCATTCTCCTGAGCATAACCGGTACAAAGACGAATAAATAGCGTCTCTACATCACGTTGTTATCTAGATATATGAGACAACACATTTTGGGTATCGGCAATCTGATGAATGTACTATTCCGGTTTTCTTGTTTCACATTATATTCTATGGCGGTTGATCGGTGATTTTCTTCATTGATAAACCTTAAACCACCTCAGCTTCGTTGTGTGAATCGGAATTGCATTGCTGTGACACACCAGCACACTCCGTGGCAGTGATTCTGTATCCCCTAATCAAGGAATCAAAATGGATCAAGATTTGAAATGACAAGAGAAATTTAGACATATTTTGTTTACACATGTAATTTTTTGTTCAAATTATATCCAAGTGTGATATATAGTCAATATTCAAGAGGTACAAAAAAAACCCCAAAGTATGTCCTCATATTTTCACATCCATGCCAAGAAATACTGCATTGAAAAGGGTCCATTTAGCCTACCCTGTTTTATCGCTCTAATCAGCAAATGGCAGGGTAATATTTCGGCTGTCAAAATTGTATTTCCCTCCAAAGTCTTAACCCTTGAATCCAAGTCACACACTCTCTGATGCAAAGTAATGATTGTCCTAACTATGCGATTAGGACATTATCAACATGTCTTTGGTCATAGTGTGCATATCATAACTCACATCAATGTTTTCTGCTATATTATTTCAATGACATGGTTTAGCAATTTAAGTTATGGAAACAGCGCTGATTGTTTGAGGGTATATGCAGTAGGCCTATGCTGTTGGGGAATTGTGGAATTGTCCCAGATGCACGTTAAGATTAACCTCAGTAATAGGGCCATGTGGCATGTGGATCAATGACAGGGTATTTTTAGCCGTGGGTAATTTGACCTGAATTTGAAGCCTAGCTGGTGTGGTCAATGATGAAATGTTTGGATGTTAAATAGGATACACGTTAAAGGCTACAGTTTACATATATATATAACAATATACTGAAGTGTTAATTATAAATCTAATTTTAATCAGAATTATTTCAGATCAGAACTTGCTGGTAACAATGCCCTAATGCACGTTCATGCCAAAAATCAAGGTTTTAATGTCAACGGTTCTGCTTATTTTGCCGACGAAAGGATTCGGATGGACTCACTCACTCATTACCGGACAATTTGCGATCTGTAGCCTACTTCGTAGGAATTATTCCTTTAAAAGTTCAAGTACCTAATTCTTTTGCATAAAAAAATGTTTCGTCTGCAGTCTTTGCCACCCTGAATGAGGGTACCCCGACCCCAGCATCTTGAAGCAGTTTCATCGCATTATGCTCATGGATGGACAAATGTCTTCTGGGATTTGTGCAGACCACACCTTGGGCAGCAGACAGGACCTGTAAACAGATTAATGCATACAGTATACTCTGTAATACTTCAATCACCCTATTAATAAAGAAGATGGTACAATAAGGCAGCATTTTGGCCTATATGTGATGCCGTGGAAATAAAAAAAATTAAATGTCCCAAGAATAATTGGGTTTTTTTTTTAATATAACGGCATGAGAAAATATCCCGGCATACAATCGATAGTGTCCATCTAAGAGATACTCTCCGCTCTTGGAGGTATAAAAGGGTCATCTCAGAGTCGAACTGGAGGGTTCCGCTCAAAATTCTTTTTGTGGCGTACAGATCTTAATTTCCCTTCTTTTTTTCTCATCGCACGGAACAACCCAATAACCATAGAACACATCAAGATGCCGATCCAATGTGTGTGATTGTTAGTACCAGAACAGGTGTTGAAAAGAGATGCCGTACTGTTGTACATCAATTTCTAAAATCATGTATATCCCATCAATTCGAATTTAGATCGAACGCAATTTAGATATGCCAGGTAATCTAATCGCCTAAAATAAAAACAGTTCACCTCTTCTTAGATGAATTTTATCGAACTTTCACCCAAAACGCATGTACAGGTTGTGGGGAGCAGTAACTTTCACACTTTATTTGCTCGAATGTCGAAACTATGGTTTATACGAGTATGGCTCATGTGTGAATACCAACATCCCTAATGTTCCGTAAAGAACTGTATATTAAAAAATAATAGTTTCAGACTTTATGCAGGAACCACAAAGTACCGTCAGGTAGACAGATGACTACGAGTGGAGCCTTTACCTCCAAGAGCGAGAGAGTACCCCTAGAAGTGCCGTTATCGATTGTATGCCATGAATATGTACAATGTGAAAGTTTAGCTCAATTGCATTATGATTATAGTTATGGCCTGAAATTGAAATCTGCGGCATGTGCTATTTCGTGAAAAAAAAAGGTATAACGTGAGTTTAATATCTAAACACACATTTAGACATGAATGATCATTTGGACCAGCAAGATTTTCCAGCAGTGCAGATATGTCATCGCACATCACCAGGTTGAATGGTGTTTTGGTCAAAGGGTGCTTCGTGTCTTAATGTGCGCTTAAATGACTCGATTTAGACGCTTTCTAGACGAAATGGCACATGCTGCGGACTTCAATTTCAGGTCATACATGGAACTATAATCATAACGCAATCAAGCTACATGTAGAACTCCAGCAGAATTACTTTATCCAAAAATCACTGAAAACAATCTGAAAAAAAACTTGTTTGGGATAAAAGCAGCAACTTTGAGCGTGAAAGAATCCTCCCTTTCATTTACATGTACTCACTGGATTATTCATCATTAATTTCTATAAACCTATTTTTTCAGGAAAGCTAATGATTTTCACTACCGGATATTTTTTATGTATTCTCGGAAATACATTTTAATTTTTTGTACTAGCTTTGTAGGGGTGACAGCTTGTCAGGCGATCTTATGTCGACTGTTTAGCTTTGTCTCTGAACGCAAATCAAAGCCAGCATCGTGTTCCAATAAATTGTTCTCTCTAGAGATATACTGAAGGTACATGGTGCTATGACAGCCAATCTATAATTTCAGGCTTGTTAGCAAACAAAACAATGAACCTGCGGTTTGTCACTCAGTAGCCTCTACCCCTATATCGCTACACCTTTTGGAAGGTCCCCTTTTGAAATCGAGAATTGCCCAATCGAAACGTCAGCTTCGCCAGTAGACTGTTTCAATCATCTCCGCAGACCACACTGAATAGCTGTCTTATATTCTTCGGAACTGTGCTAGTGCAATCGACTGCGGTCAGGGGTGTATTTGGCCCCTGTTATGAGGATGGTCATAACCGATAGCAGTTCTGGATATAAATAGCTCGACATGCTCGAGGGGTTTCCACTGAACCGAACCAATCAGTTAGCATGCTAAAGCAGCTCATCAGGCCAATCCGCAGCGAGGTTTGACTTCTGACTGGTTTGAATTTCATCGCCGGCCAGACTACCATTGAAGTTAGGCTGAAAAAACATCGGGTGTCGGAGCGAAAACTGCAGGCTTCCGATACCGACGCGCCAATTCAAAACTACCACTGGGGATGAAATGTTCGAGATTGTGTAATTCATGTATATGCAACGACTCGATAACTCATCCGAATCGCCAAAAGGGTCCAGGTAAACCCTCTGCGAGGATTTAGGGATTACCTGGACTTAAGCAGAATGCTTCGACACATGTCTACTCTTTGACGGGAAAGGGAGCGACTGTGAGTGTTGAAAATTGGGGTTATGGGTTTTTGATTAGCTGTACACGAGCCGTTTTCACGTTGACCTAGTTCAACAAGCTGAACCCTACTGACGTTTAATTTTGTGATATTGATTATGTAGGGTTCAGCCATTGAACCAAAATTTCCTATCGCAAAATTTTCGCCTCCTGACCTGGGTAACAGCGGGTTGATTTGCGCTCATAAAAAAGCAATAATACCTACCGCTTTGTGCTCGTTTGGATAGAATACGTATTTGCCTACTTCCCTGGCCATTTATTTTCTCTGTCCAGCTCCTTTCATTTCCATAAACGGCAAAAGAAAAAAATATCATCGCGGGCGATCTTCCAAACACGAAATCCACCGCCATTTTCGAACACTCTCACGTGACCCTGATTCTCTCACGTGAGGTTATTCTAAATTCAGGATTACAAGAATCAGAAAAACTGAATCCGCTCAGTCGACCCAGTCGCCCCAGTCGCTTAGGGAGATGAAAAATCCTGTGAATTACATTTTTCAGTATGTGCCTTCTATTATGCTTGATACCGATAGTTACAATTTTACATTTAAATGCAGATAATGTGAGAGCCTAATGAATGAGCCGTTTCCCACCTTCCTGTCTAAAATCCCGAATTTACAAATTAGTCTCGTGCCACCATAGTGACATTTCAAAATGGCGGCGGATTTCGTTTTTGGAAGATCGACGGCGATGATTTTTTTTTCTATTGCCGTTTATGGAAATTAAAGGAGCTGGACGGAGAAAATAAATGACCAGGAAAGTAGGCAAATACCTATTCTATCCAAATGAGTACAAAGCGGTAAGCATTATCCATTGTTATGAGCGCAAATCCACCCGCTGTTACCCAGGTCGGGAGGCGAAAATTTTGTGATAGGAAATTTCGGTTCAACGGCTGAACCCTACATAATCAATATCACAAAATTAAATGTCAGTAGGGTTCAGCGGCAAGGCTTTGGTGTAAGACCTCCCATTGAAAAGGTAATATCCTGGACAAAAGACTGACAATACAACTTGTAGCAGATCCTTTGTCACTTATGTTTCGTGAGTCTTACACCAAATCGCTGCCGGTTCAGCTCGTTGAACTAACATTGACCCTGACCTTCCCCATATTGCGTGTATTTGGGTCACTATGCATGTGCAGTTACACAATATGGCATCTACCGTAATACGGGGAAGGTCAGGGTCAATGTGAAAACGGCTCGTGTACAGCTAATCACTAGTTCAACAAGCTGAACCCTGCTGACATTTAATTTTGTGATATTGACAATGCAGGGTTCAGCCGTTGAACCGAAATTTCCTATCGCAAAATTTTCGCCTCCCGACCTGGGTAACAGCGGGTGGATTTGCGCTCATAAAAAAGCAATAATACCTACCGCTTTGTGCTCGTTTGGATAGAATATATGTATTTGCCTACTTGCCTGGCCATTTATTTTCTCTGTCTATAGCTTCTTTCATTTCCATAAACGGCAAAAACGAAATCCGCCGCCATTTTGAAATGGTGGCACGAGACTAATTTGGAAATTCGGGATTGTATACAGGAAGGTCGGAGACGGCTCATTCATAAGGCTGTCACATTATCTGCATTTAAATGTAAAATTGTAACTATCGATATCAAGCATAATGGAAGGCACATACTGAGAAAGGTAATTCATGGGATTTTTCATCTCCATAAGCGACTGGGTCGACTGAGCGGATTCAGTTTTTCCGACTCTTGTAATCCTGAATTTAGAATAACCTCACGTGAGAGAATCAGGGTCACGTGACAGTGTTCGAAAATGGCGGCGGATTTCGTGTTTGGAAGATCGTCCGCGATAATATTTTTTTCTTTTGTCGTTTATGGAAATGAAAGGAGCTGGACAGAGAAAATAAATGGCCAGGGAAGTAGGCAAATATGTATTCTATCCAAACGAGCACAAAGCGGTAGGTATTATTGTTTTTTTATGAGCGCAAATCCACCCGCTGTTACCCAGGTCGGGAGGCGAAAATTTTGCGACAGGAAATTTCGGTTCAACGGCTGAACCCTGCATTGTCAATATCACAAAATTAAATGTCAGCAGGGTTCAGCTTGTTGAACTAAGCTAATCACCAGCGCCCGAAACTTAAATAAAAGCGACAAGCGTGTCAAAGAAGGAATTAGCTTCCCGAAAATAACAGGTAAGGAGCATCAAAATGAACTTTTATACGGGATAGCACACGGAGATTCATACACGTCATCTATGGCTATCAACCGAAGGTATTATTGATAGGAACAATTGTGGCTAACGATAGTGGATGTTGTTGTTGTTCAGTGTTATTGTTGGTCGGTTGTTGTTGCCAACATCTAACGCTATTTATTTGGTGCATATGCACCGTGGGGAGGAGCAATAGGATCGCTTTTCGTCGTATTCGTTTCTTATAAATCACAGAAAGATTACAAACAGAACGTAACTGAAAATTTTACCTTAGAGGCATGTTTTAAAATGAATCTGTCCGCAATCCTTGTTGAACTGGCGATGATGGACGCCATGATTGTTCTCTGTCAGTTTAGGTGCGCAACTTCCGGTGCGCAATACAAACTTGCGATGGGGCTTGTCGAGGAATTCTTAGACTTGCGCCAAGTCTGAATGGTTCATTATATGGCAGTTCCATAAAATCGGTCCGAATAGCGACCTTCGGTGAAAGAGACGATAGTTCACATGTGCACCTTTCTTGCTAAGGATCACGGTCGCGCTATTTTACCTTTGGCTTTTTGAGAGATCAATATTTTCATTGTCACATGCGGACAACAGTAATCAGCCCAACCTGATGCTAAGAAAGTCGGACGGGCACAAATCTGTTTAATATTAATGATCTGGCTCACATTTGGAATTCACTCCCCAATCATTTTAGAATAGCCACCGATTTTAAGGCTTTTAAGGCTTGTTTTCAAAATGGGGTGGACCAGAAAGCCGCAATCTTAATAAATTAATATCCTATCAATGCTCCCAAATCGTACATGTCGCTATGTAGGATCTTACCGATTTCAATTGAATTCGGAGTTCAGAGCGTCCAGGTCATGAATATTTAATAGTCTTATGACATCGTGGCCGCATTTTAACTACTTTACTTGCAGACATGGAGGGAGATGTTTAACCCAATTCTACCCCGCGTTATAGTGCCAATCTGACGGGAACGCGGCAACCTCAGAAGATACCCCAGCGCAGCGTGGAGTTTGATTTGGCTGAGCCAACCAAAAAGCCCCTACCATTATGTTCCCTTCAAAGCACTATGAAGAGTTCTCTGGATTGGTCGACTCTCGCGTTAGTGCAAACCGGTTAGATCCCACAAGCGACATATCCAAATGGGGGAGCATATCAGATTAAATTTTAATAAAATTGAGACTGCCTTTGCAGTCCTTTCAAATTCGAAAACTACTTTGTTATTTAATAGCGTAGGACCACCTTCAATTCATGAATTTCACCTGTTGTTTTCGAGAATTATGAGGTTACGAAACCATGACGTTCAGAAGGCAGTGGCCATTCGGAACTCCCGAGCGGAAATCTACGAAGGGGACTGATTCTACGCTCGGGGGACGACAACATGAATTTCCTATGAATCTCCAGATGTGACGCGCCGGAACGGTTTAATACGCATGGCTCCGAAGCTCAATCACTCTCGCGGAAGCCTTAATCCCCGACCAGCAAATATTTCCCTGCGAGTCTCTGATTTACGTCAGATATTCTAAAAACTGTTTATTCTTTTCATTCGAAGCACGTTTCAATAGAAAACCATCAGTTTAAATGGTACACACGCCACGTATTGGCAAGATATAATTCCCGTGACGTCACTGACAGTTCCCTGACAGACCGAAACACACGTGACCACGCTCTAGTCCAATATGGCGTCAATGGCCTTCGAGGGACATCTCAAACCGGAGATCCCCGAGAAGTTGCGAATGGGCAGTGGCATGTCGACCGCCGATGTGCCTTTTCACGGTTTTTATCCGAACAGATCTCTACCAGTTCAAACGATATCTACCCGGAATGAAACGATCTCTACCGGTTGAGCCATAATTGTTAAGACGTTTGAGAGCAGCATGTCCGTTGCTTTTGACTGCGCTGCAACTTGCCCAAATGGTCATTTTGGATACTGTCGAGCTTGTGTGGTTCCATATCAAGTATCGGAGCTGGCCAGCAGCCAACTGCCGAGCTGCCTTAAAATTACCTTACTCTGCGTTACAGACCATATAATCCATATGCTGCGTTCCTTTGCTCTGAAGCCAGACCATTCACCAAGCCTAATAATTAGTAGGGGTGTAAACATAATGTTTTGCGTGCGACATTTTAGGCCACAACACTGCTTGCATCCGAACATGAGACACATCCCAAGACCTTAATGACCGGTCAGAACATCAAACTCAAATTCCAAACGAATCCAGAACGAAAAAGACCTCTCGTGATGCATGTCGTTTGACATATGATTAACAGTAATTCTGAAAGGTATTTTTGAAATCAAAAATACAAACCAGAGAATTAATACAACATTTATTTATTCAAAAATAAAATAAAGTACATGTTGTCATTATCACAGAAAATTTAGACTAGGGAAATGGAGTAATGTAAAATGTATCATATGTATTTATATTGAGAAAACATAAGGTTGCAATATCACCAAGTTGTCACGAAGGCAACGTCATAATGTAACGACGTCATAACCGTTCGTTTTATGACGCCACGTCTTTTTCACCTGTTGGAGCACTAGCGCCGTCTGGTGTGACTGGCGATCCCCATTGGTTGCGTAGCCGACGTGATGATGGAGGGAAGACATTGGAAGTGTTTTAGCGCCGACTGTGTTTGTGAACGGGTAGGACGATCTATTATTCATGGCGGATTATTTCATTTCATTTAATTCCTTCCTAACGTAACTTTAGCTCTGATATGCGAGTATAAACTATTAGGTTGATGAAACATTTCTTTTAGCGTTGCGAGCTTGTGAATTCGTCAATCCGAACGGCCACGGATCAGTTTGGAAGATTTGATGTTATATAGATTTAGGATTATCCTCATTTGTTGTATTAATCTTTCCTACTGTCCAGTTGATGAATGAAATATTCAGATGTTTCTTCGTTTAATAAATCCATTGTCGTTGAATTTTATATTTTACTTTTTGATCTGAAGCAAGTATCTGTTAGTCGGAATTATTTTCACCGACAGTAGTATATAAAGGTGATCTTTCATCACATTGACACCAGAGGGCGCCACCAGTCTTGTGACGTCACTTCCGGTTCCGGTCACGTAACCGGAAGTGTCCTTTGACCCCTGTGCATGCGCACAATACCGGATATTGATAATGGTGCGCCGGGGTCAAAGGGCACTTCCGGTTACGTGACCGGAACCGGGAGTGACGTCACAAGACCGGTGGACCCCCCTCGTGTCAATGTGACCAAATATCACCTTTTACAATACCGGATATCAATAATGGTGCAGCAGAGGTCACTTCCGGGTCACGTGACAGCCCGGAGTTATCTCCCCCTACTTCCAGTTTTTGCCACCAGGGCAACGAGGGACCTGGCGATAAATACGAGGGTCAGTCACCAAGGTCAATACGACCGAATTAGCTCTTTCAAATGGTTACCTACGGTATACAAAAGAACCACAAATCACATTGTTGTAGGAATAAACACATTTTATAACAAAGAACACAACATATATACAACAGTTATTTTCCCTTAATATAACATTAGAAGTCCAGTGGAATATCCGCAGTGTCAGTCCATCTATATTTTAGCATTTATAGGGGTATCACTCTAAATATCCAGATACGTTGTTGTCTAGAACACAACATATATACAACAGTTATTTCCCCTTATTATAACATTAGAATTCCAGTGGAATATCTGAAGTGTAAGTCCATATTTAGCATATTTATCACTGTAAATGTCCAAATACGTTGTGGTTACACCATTGGGGAGAACTTTGCGCTTGGGGTAGAAGAACGTAAAGGCGTCCCGCTCCTGTGTGTACGAGTGCATTTGGTTCTCGATGATACGGAATCCTTTATTGGTCCCACTGGCACTGGTCTGACTCTGGAGTACATCTAGGTACAGGGCTTTGATGATGTTATTATCCCGACGACTGACTCCTTTACAGCTGAATTTGTTGTTGTTATCTCCATCATCGCAATAGTATGTTTTTGAACACAGGGCGATCATGGCCTCACCGCTCCATTCTAACTTGAAGAGGCCAGGGGTCCTTTTATCATAGTCGTAATTGTCTTTTCTCGGCAGCCATTCATCTCTTTTCGCTCCATACTGGGCTCGTAGTTCCGGTTTCACGAGCGATTCCCATTCTTTATTGGAGACGGCCATGTACGCGGAATCCGTATCCATTTCTAGAAGTTGCCAGTCTGATTGGTTTAAATACACGCCCATGAAATCGTATAGGAATTCCAGCATCCGCAGCTTGGCCAGCTGGTACACCATGTACCCGATTTGTAGCGGCAGGTTGTACGTGATAGTCTTTTTGGCTGAAGTGACTTCGTAGGTGGTGTCGTCAATCATCTCCATGTGTCGGTATAGGGGTGAATTCAGGCGTTTGCGGGCTTGTTTTGTGGTACAAATGTTGACGGTGACGTGGCGGTCCTGGTTGGTTAGGGTTTTTCCGTATCTGCTGTTGCCAAGCAACTTCATCGTTTCCCCGATGATGGCGTTACTGGGGTCGGCGTCGTTCTCGCGATGGGCAGTGGTCACGTCGTTCGCAAACTTCTCGAAACAAGCCTTGGGGTGAATTCTATGACTTGATAGATTTTGGTGACTTCCAGTCCGCGACTCAGGTACCAACGTAGTAAAAGCGTTCCCAGCAAGATTTTGCGCCCCACATACTGCCGATCAACATACGCCGCGGTCGTGTTAGGTAGTTGTATTTCTCAGCGTGTGCGCGCATATGGTCCCCGATATCATCTCGTCCCACCTCGGTGTTTTTGAAGATGGGCGGGCATTCGGCGAACTTCGCTTTCAGGTGGTCAGGGACGTGTACATCACATTCCACGAACCCGTAGAGGTCTCCCGTCTGAACAGTGCGTAGGATGTCGGCCATGGTGATAATAGTCCGGTAATCCAGCAGCCGATCATGGGCGTGTATGAAGGTGTATAATTCGGGTTGACAACGACAGCATCTGATGGAACTCACATTCCCACAGTTGTGTGAGCGAACACTCATGGCCGTTCCAATAACAGCCATGGAACTGGAACACGGTCAGTATTGTATTGATGATGGCGAATCCGTTCACGGAAAGGCGCCGATCTCCAATTCGTTTTTCCGTGTGGTTGCCTTGGTGACGGATAGTGACGCCTCGTCGCTGACTTTCCCAATCCAGCCATTGTTCAGCTTGATGTTCTGTAGAACGTTGGGCTTTGAATTCCTGCCCCTCAGGGAGTCACCTGGTATAATGACCGGCCGGCATGGGTTTACTCAAACACGATATGTAGAGGGCATTGGCGTCGAATCCGATTATTTTCTGACATAGTTTTCCTCTTCGAATGCGGGTTAGCTCTTTCTCATGGTACCGATGGAATATAATACTGGGGTCGATCACGATATTTCCTTTCAACAGTCAAACATGGCGGCGTCATTCTGTTCGATGAGAGCGAAGAAAGTGGGTAAATCGTGGAACAGATACCACAGTGTCAGACCGGGAATGCTTACACATTCTTTGAATACGTCGACACCCATATCTCGGTAGAATGCGGCCATTTTGTCGGTAGCTTCCAGAAAAGGAACGACATCCAGATTGTTGTAATAGACGAGGAAATCCCGGAAAGTTTGCATACCTTTACGGCAATCTAGATAAACCAAGATGGTAAATCGGGGGAATACCATCTAGACGTAACGCTATGAAAACTTCGTGCGAATTGTTCGCCAATGTTCTACGAGATCCCATAATAATCCAATCACGACCATTTCTAGCTTTTCTCTCTGACAATGATTGTCCACATTCCACCACATCCAGTTGTGATAATGGGACCCCGGAAGTGCTGTTTTCCATGTTCTGTTCACGTAAGTATTTTCCCAATACTGGTTGGCAATTCCATCACACGCCTTGGCTCGGGCCTGTTTGAGATGGATAGTCAGGCAGCGAAACAAGCATTTTCGATCGGTGTACGGACCATTAGCCCCACTCACTAAGGCGTGCATGCCTTGTCTGTTTTTCAACCAGTCGGGGAGATGGATGGGAGCGTCAATAGGGTGGTCGAACATTTTACTCACGTAAAATGTAACATTCATCATCATCTCCACCTGCCATTTGGTGTTGGGGCGTTGCTGTCGGGTCCATTCCAAGCTATCCAAGCTTTGTAGTTGTTCCAGTACCGTGTCCTGGGACGGCCGATCCGTAATGGTGAAGGGCTGATCGAACACGAGGGTATTGTTACTGGGGTAAAAGTACCGTAAGTTGGCCCGTCTCCTTATGCCGTAATACATAACCAAAGGTGAGATTTAATTTGAAGGCTGTAGCTTGATCCTCGAAAATAGTATAGGCGTAGTGGGGGAGACGGATGTTTTCCTCTAACCGGAAATTGTACAAGTCCAATATAGGGCGATGGCGGTGAAAACAGTGCCGAATAATAGGCCAATGCCGTTGGTAGATTGTACGCACAGCTTCTTGTATCGGTAATACTTCTATGAGTGATTCGTCAGGATCTGTGGTAAAATTGTCCTCCGCCGCTGTGGTGATCGTTCTTGTTGCATACTCGGGATGGCTCTCCCGACTCCAGCTTTTGCACTGTTTGGATGTGTACAGCGTTGTGATTTGAAATTCGTAATATTATGCACCATGGCTTCGCCTGATCTTTCAGAAAATGAATACAGATCTCCAAAATCGAGCGTATTTATACCAAAATCTGCGAACATTCTGGAAAATTTTGAAGAAACACAACAGAGAGAGGCCTACTCGACGCTGATTGGCTACGAAAATCTGCGAACATTCTGGAACTTTCTGAAGAAATACAGCAGAGAGAGGCCTACTCGACGCTGATTGGCTGCGAAAATCTGCGAACATTCTGGAAAATTCTGAAGAAACACAGCAGAGAGAGGCAGTGGGTAAAGGAAGTAGAGGAAGGTGTTTGTTGTAGAAATGGACCATCCCTGGTCCGAATGCGACGTCTGGGGTGTCAAAGTGAAGCTCTCGGTGTGTAGACCACGATTTGAGGCATGACCACGTCATCTGTGATGTCATCAGTAGGAGTAGTAGCCGAAGTGGGCATTTTGAGGGTGTGAAGGAAGGGGTTTGGGGTAGAGAGGGAACATCCGTGGTCCAAATGACCTGTGTGGGGTTTCATCTTGAACCTCTCGTGGTATAGACCACGACTCAAGAGATGCCCATGTTATCTGTGACGTCATTGGGGACGTCATCAGTAGGAGTACTAGCCAAAGTAGGCATTTTGGGGGTGTGAAGGAAGGTTTTTAGGGTAGAAATGGCCCATCCGTGGTCCGAATGCGTCGTTTGAGTAGTCATCTTGTAGCAACACCCACCAACGCCAAGCTTAACGTTTCAACGCCCTGGTGAATTAGATCTGAAGCGATGATTTTCTAGATATTCCATGGAAATGAATTTCATCGAGCTGTGGGGACGCCCGTCAACGCCTGTCGTTACGTCTTAACACCCTAGCATAACGCCTTGACGCCATCGTATAGACCGGAGAGAGAACAACGTTTGTTTTCTGGGTATTGATTGGTTACATTTGGCCACATCATAGGCCACTGGTTGGCTACTTTCCCAGCCCATTCATTGATTGACCTATACCAGTTTGGTTAAAATTAGAATCCCACATTTCTGTTCAAGCATTGGGCATTAATGGCCACGTAAGCTCGTAACCTATTGTACAGAAACACACAAGACAGGGTTTTTGAAGAGACCTCATTTTGTTTTTTATTCGAGAACAACAATAAAAACAACAACAACGTAAGAACAACCACGTGAAATCTGAAGCCCAGAACGAGGCTTGTACACTGAAATGGTTAGAACTTAAGCCCAGAACGGGGTTTGTACATTGAAATGATCTGCGGCCCAGCCGTACACCAGTACATCTCGATCGGTAGCTTGAGGGTACTCGTCAAACATCTGTACGATAGTGGGTAGCGTCCGTTCCCGCCAACGGTGGTAGAGGTAAAACAAGCAGTACTGGCCGCAGACGCTACTGCTCAGGCTGTGCAAGGCTTGACTATTCCAACATCACGTCTCTGTGCCTTCGTCCACGAAGGCTGTTAAATGAGGATGGGGGGTGGCAGTCCGTACCGATCAAAGTATTCGCCCTGCTGTTATGTCACGTAAACGGTCACCCAATGTTGACCGGGTCCGTCGGGTCCGTGTTGAGGACGTAGGCGGCAGGATACACGGTCTAATGGGAATACATCTCGGGCGAACATCCCTTGCAAGACCATACGTGTCCCTGGGTCGTTCTCCAGCACGGTGGTAATCTGGTCTGGATCCATGTTAGGTGGCAAAGTCACACAGGACGTTACGCGCCTTGTCCACTTGAATGATGTTGTCAAACTCGTCGTAGCAGATCACATTGATGGTGCTCCGGAGGGCTCGTGCAAAGTGGATTTTCAACCGTAAGTTGCCTTGCTTGGCGAGGATCAGCTGATGGTCGTTCTCTAAGGTGGGTGTCAATATCGGACTTGCGGTAGACGAATGCTATGGGATTGAGCGGCTCGATAGAGGGCAGACAATGCACTATAGGCCGCCGGACTGTCGGGGCTGTAGTATAAGTTATCCAACACCTTCTCCCAGCGCTTCATGGTGATGACTGATAATGGACCCGGAGAGTATCGTGTATTTATAACGAGGTCGAGGTCTGATGTTCGGGTTCTACCACCGTTGTATATATCCTAGGTTGACTGAGTCTAGCCGGATAATCTATGACGTCGTCATCCTCCGACAGTAGACTGTGAAGTGCCACATCTTTGTGGAGTACCGGCCCGTCTTCCTCCTTGACGTGGTTGATCATTTGCTCATTGGGTTCTGCCGCCGCTTCACTCAGGGCACGAGCCCAGTCCAACTGAATAGCTGACCGCTCGTCCGGTGTAAACCGCTGGTGGACAATAGGTACCACTTTCTCGAAGGCTGTCCACAGATCAGGGTCCAGGGTGAAGCCTCTTGTAGGGTCGTTGTAACGCCCCAGGCGTGCGAAGAATGATCCACGGTGTACGTAGATGACATTGTCTATGTGGATGAGGTCACTGTCGATGTCACTGCTCAACACCCGTTTAAATTTGGTCCAACCGTCACGGTGTAGCGTAACCGTGTTTCATACGGTTTCAGCGCGCGACCAGCAAACATCTCCACGATCTTCAACGATGGTGACGTTATCCTCATAGACGTGTAGCCCCGCCTGGGGTGTGAGGGGAGGGATGGCTCGTAGGACTGGTGACATGATCAACCAAATGACGAACGGTGAATGACGCACACTATGACTGACCCTCGTATTAATGGCAGGGTAAAATTGGGTCGGATTGCCCTAGTGGCAAAAACTGGAACTAGGGGAAGATAAGTCCGGGCTGTCGCTTGACCCGGAAGTGACCTTTGTTGCACCATTATTAATATCCGGTATTGTAAAAGGTGATCTTTAGTCACATTGACACCAGGGTGCGCCACCAGTCTGGTGACGTCACTTCCGGTTCCGGGCACGTGACCGGAAGTACCCTTTGACCCCTGCGCACCATTATTAATATCCGGTATTGTGCGCATGCGCAGGGGTCAAAGGGTACTTCCGATCACGTGACCGGAACCGGAAGTGACGTCACAAGACTGGTGGCCCCTGGAGTCAATATGACCGAAGATCACATTTATATACTACTACCGACGTTACTGGTCTTATGAGCCGCCCATCCCCTCGGGCATATTCAGCGGTGGGATACGGTTTTATTTGCCGTGTTCTTGGATCCGAACGTACCGAATATACACGATCCGAACCTACCGAATATACGTGATCCGAACTGATCATTCGGATTTGGAGATTTGGTACTTGATCCGAAAAAAGATCGGATTTCGAAATTGCCGCGATTTTGAGATTTGATTTTGATTGTAGAGAAATGGAATTATTGGCGTTTAACAGATTATTTTGAGTACAATTTTTTTTTCTTTCCTAAATTTATGTTACACAAACATAGTCGAGGCGTGTCGGTCTTCGTATACCGATTTGGTGTAGGACCGTATATGTAGAAGAAATCCGAATCGGATTTGGATCGGTGTTCACTGTCACACAAACACAATTGATTATTTTATGGAATGTATGACCATTGGGAACCATTTGTGCATTCCAAGATAGCGTTGTAATCGTAATATATTCTCAGCCACCGTTCAAATTGATTTTTTTTTAGAAATAGCGTTTACAATGTTTGCGCTGATCGGAATATTTGGCTGAATCGCAAAAGTACCCTCGCCAGTTCCAGGCCTAACTGAGATTATTATTTATATTGTTCTGTGAAGCAGCTGTGCTACAGTACATACGGCTAGCACAGATAGTGTTAAATCTCAAAGAATCGGTGGAAGAGGGACTATTAGTCTCGGAAATAGGGACGGGCGAAGAGATAGGTGGCGGGAGTGCTTGTGTAAATCAACCCAAGTTTTCCCACAATCAAAAGCCTCCCACAATGGCAGGACTTTCCCTGGTCACAAAGTGGCCGCGAATACTTATAAAGCGGGATGCCATGATCAAATGGAAGAGCTGAAAGTTTCGACTGAAGTAAAGCGGGGCGAATTACAGTATTTGAGATCTGAAATGGTGAATATGATGGATGTTTTACGTGATATACAATTGAGCTTGGAGTTTTGTAAGTGTAAATTCGGTGAAAGGGAAAATGGCATTTCTGTTCTGACTGATAGGGAAATCAGCAATGCCGGATCTGGTTATGCACGGGATAGCGAGAGGGCTGATAGAGAAATCAGCAATGGCGGACCTCGTTATGGACGGGATAGCGAGAGGTCTGATAGAGAAATCAGCAATGGCGGACGTCGTTATGCACGCGATAACGGGAGGGCTGATATGGAAATCAGCAATGGCGGACCTCATTATGAACGGGATAACGGGACCAGCAATTTCGGACTTTGTTATGCACGGGATAGCGAGAGGGCTGGTAGGGAAATCTGCAATGGCGAACCTCGTTGTGCACGGGATAACGAAAGGGCTAATAGGGAAATCAGCAATGGCGAACCTCGTCTGCACGGGATAACGAGAGGGCTAATAGGAAAATCAGCAATGCCGGACCACCTTATGCACGGCATAGCGAGAGGGCTAATAGGGAAATCAGCAATGGCGGACCTCGATTTGCATGGGATAACCAGAGGGCTAATAATGACATCAGCAATGGTAAACCTCGTTATGCACTGGATAACGAGAGGGCTAATAGGTTGATCAGCAATGGCGGATCTCGTCTGCATGGGATGACGAGAAGGCTAATAGGAAAATCGGCAATGGCGGTCGTCGTTATGCTCGGGATAACAAGAGGGCTAAAAGGGAAATCAGCAATGGCGGACCACGTTTTGCATGGGATAACGAGAGGGCTAATAGGGAAATCAGCAATGGCGGACATCTTTATTCTTGGGATAACGAGAGAGCTAATAAGGAAAGCAGCAGTGGCGGACCTCGTTATGCACGGGATAACGAGAGGGCTAATAGAGAAATCAGCAATGACGAACCTCTTTATGCATGGGATAACGAGACGGCTAATAGGAAAATCATCAATGGCGGAAGTAGTAGGAAGAGGTAAAATTTGGCTACATATTTTAGGGTGAAGCGTGAGGGTGGTGGCGTGACGTCACGGATAAAGTCACGTCCGGGTCAAAGGACACTTCCGGCGCGGGGGCATTTCCGGGCCAAAAGGCCACAGGTCACCTACGTCGGTGACGTCATTTCCGGGGATGTTCAAGGGTAAAAAAAGACTGAATGATACGAACCATACCCCCGATGTGGGGTTACACGTCTGTGAGGATAAAGTCACCATTGTGGAAGATCGCGATGCCCGTTGGTCGGGTCCAAAGTCCACATCGAATAGGGTTACGCAACACCGTGACGACTGGACCAAGTTTAAACGGATGTGGTGTGTGAACTGGACAGGAACCTCATTCACATGGAGAACGCCATCTAGGTGAACCGTGAACCGGAAGCTTCACCCTAGACTCTGATCTGTGGACGGCCTTCGTGAAAGTGGTACCTATTGTGGACCAGCTGTTTACACCGGATGACCGGTCACCCACTCAGTTGGGCTGGGCTCGTGCTCTGAGCGACGCGGCATCAGAACCCAATGAAACAAGCAACCAGAGGATGCTAAGTCCCCCGCCGAAATGGCAGCAATATTTTTTAGCATTGTTGGTTTCGGGGGGATATACATGAGGGAGGCAACTGCTATACTTCATAGGCGTTGGATGCGGAAGGGTCTTTCTGCCTTCCCAAGTTTTATAATCAACTCAGAACGGTTGACTGAACATTTTTTTGCTTCTGTAAATTAGCTTCCATGCAATGAAGCATGGAAATTATGTAACCGAGAAGTGACCCCAAGTGACATCTCAAGGCATATTATCTGAAAACCAAATTTGACGAGAAGCTGAATGCATCCTCAACCTATTGTCTGGAAACCAAATTTTAAATTTGCCACCAGGTGTCTCCACCTGTAGGTGCAAGTGGGCGAAATGCAATCCCAAGAATCATCTCATGACATGGTGTATCAGCATACAAACTTCAGGAAGAATCTGAAAAGGGGTTATTGCCCGGAAACCAAATTTAGATTTGTATGCACAAGTGTGCGAAACACAATCCCAAGTGACATCTTATGGCACATGAATACCAAATTTGAGAAGAATCCGATGAGCAGTTGTCAAATTATTGCCAGAAACAAATTTCAGATTTTTCCACCAGGTGTCGCCACCAGTATGCAGAAGCAGGTTAAATACAATCTCAAGGGACACATCATGGCATAGTATCTGCATACCAAATTGGAGAAAAATCTGATGAGCGAAATCAAATTTAGATTTGACACGAGGTGGTGCTACCTGTAAGCACAAGTGGACGAAACACAATCCCAAGCGACATCATATGTCATGATATATTCATACCAGATTTAAGAAGAATCTGACGAGCGGTTCTCAAGTTATTACCTGGAAATAAATCTGGTATTTCGCCACCAAGTGGCACCACCTGTAAGTAAAAGTGAGCGAAACGCAATCCCACGCAACATCTCCTGGCATGATACATGCATGCTAAATTTGAGGAGATTCCGATGAGCAGTTCTCAAGTTAATAGCTGAAAACAAATTTTGATTTTAACACCTGGTGGCGCCACCTATAGGCGCAAGTGGGCGAAATGCAATCTCAAGCGACATCTTAGGTCATGGTATTACCCGGAGACAAATTTGAGATTTTCACACCAGGTGGCGCCACCTGTAAGTACAAGTGAGTGAAAGGCAATCCCATTTAACATCTCCTGGCATGGTACATGTACATGCATGCTAAATTTGAGAAGAATCCGATGAGCATGCAGTTCTCAAGTTCTTGGCCAAAAACAAATTTCAGATTTTGTCATCAGGGGGTTGCGTCACTTTCTGAGCAGAAGTGGATAATGCACTCTCAAACAACATCTCATGGCAAGGTACAATGTGTATGCATGCCTCATTTGGGAAGAATTTTATGAGCAGTTCTCAAGTTATTGCCCGGAAACCAAATTTCGAGCAACATTTCAAAGCATTGCAAAGTTATTGCTTGCAGCACAAAAGAACGGAAAGAACCTTAGTGGCGCCACCTACAGGCAGATCTTTCTGAAACCCAATACCAATCAACATCTCATCACAAGGAATGCATATGCAACTAGATACAGTCGATCGAATACGATTGGAGGCATGCCTTTTGCATCTTTAGTAAAGGAAACATTCATTATTTGTGAAGAAAGTAAAAACGTAAAACTTAAGAATAACATCAGTAACATGGCCCCATAAGATAACTTGAGGGTAGGTACCCACATACCAAATTTAAAAGAATCCATTAAGGTCCAACAGTTACTGTCCGGAAATGCAATTTTACCTTGGCCCTCAGGTAGCGCCATGTGAGGCATAACAAATAATCCCAACCGAGATCTTGAGGCAAGATCCCTTGACATTGGAAATAGAAAATGTTAACTTGGCCTACAGGTGGCGCCACCTATGAGCAGATCGACAAGAAAAACAATATCAAGTGAAACCTTCAGGTAAGGTACATGTATACCAAACTTGGAAAGAATTCATTCAAGTATTAAAAAGTTATTGTCCGGAAACATAATTTTAAATTTACCCCCAGGTGGCACCACCTATATTTGGATCGGCATGAAAAACAATGCCAAACGAGAAATTGAGGCGAGGTACCTACACACCAAATTTGGAATGAATCGGTTCCGGTTTTTAAAAGTTATTGTCTGGAAACACTTAACTTAGCTTTCAGGTGGTCCCCCTATCAACATGAAAAACATTCTGAAGCCAGATCTTGAGACAAGGTACCACCACACCAAATTTGGAAAGAATCCTTAAGGTTTTCAAAAGTTATTGTCTGGAGATGCAATTTAACTTGGCCCAAGGTGGCGCCACCCACAAGTGGATTGGCACGAAAAACAATTCCAAGCAAAAATCTATAGACAAGGGATCCATTTACCAAATACAAAAACATGGGTCTGTGCTTGATAAATTGAAACCTTTTGGGGTTGCAATTATCCCAATATTATCCCAATATTGCAGACAACACACAAATTTCAGCTTCTGCCAAGATATATTGGAGATATATGCTCAAACACAATATATGAGGGTCGGACGAGGGCTAGTTTGGGAGATAGAGGGTGCGGCTCGGCGCCCTGGGGATGGGGACATGCTCTTCTTGAGGGTAGTGGTAGGTGTGCTGACATGGAAGCCATAGAAAGCTCCCTGTACATGAAACAACCACACTGACAACTGCATGCCATCATCTATCACAGTCCGAAAAACCACAAGGTGGAATTCAATTAAATTCAGGAAATTGATCATATGCAGTGTGCACCCTAACTTTAGGAACTCAGTTGTAATTAGTATACTAAGTTACACTGTGGACACAAATGGTTCCTGCAGAAGCTTTAGGGTAAATCATATGATGTGAGATACAATTATTTGATAGCAAAATTGAAGAAAATGTTGTCCTTCATTTAAGATGACACGAAATTAAAAAACCAGGGGTTCGGTACTGCAGGGATTTCCCCGCCAGTTTTTTCATATTATACTTCTGAAATATAATATGGTTCATGCAAAAGCTTTAGGGTAAATCATATGATGTGGAATAGAATGATTTCATAGCAAAGTTGAAGGAAATGTCCTTCATTTAAGGCGACACAAAATTCAAAACTAACACGGGTTCGGTCAGTTATTTCATATTATACTTCTGAAAAAAATATGGTTCCTGCAAAAGCTTTGGTGTAAATCATATGATGTGGAAAAGAAGGACTGGACAGCAAATTTAAGAAAATGGTGTCCTTCATTTAAAGCGACATGAAATTCAAAACTAACAGCGAGAAGCGGAAGAAAGAGAACAAATGACAAACGCATTTAGGGATGCCTAATTATTAGACAAAGCATTTGGAAATTATCGCTTGTGAAGAATTTGAATGGAAACCACAGGAGATTGGAACAAGACCCAGTGGCGCCACCTTCAGGTGGATCTTGCTGAAACGCAATACCAACCCACATCTGGTCACAAGGAGTGCATATGCTAAATTTCGAAGGATCCGACAAATCTTTTGGAAGTTATCGCCTGTGAAGGATTTGAACAGACATCCACAAACACAAAGAGAGCAAGACCCATTTTAACTGGAATGGACATGAAGAAGCGAAACTCAGTGACGCCACCTTCAGGCAAATGTTACTGAAATCCAGTACGCAACCGCGTCTTCTCATAAGGAATGCGTATGCCAAATTTCGGAAGAATCCAAGAAAGCGTTTGGAAGTTATCGCTTGTAACTGACATCCACGGACACAAAGAAGCAAGATTCATGTTGACCCAGTGGCGCCACCTTCAGGCAGATGTTGCTGAAATGCGATACCGACTGGCGTCTTGTCGCAAGGAATGCGTATGCCGAATTTCGCAAGAATCCAACAAAGCGTTAGGAAGTAATCATTCGAACAGACATGCACGGACATCCACGGACATGCACGGACAGATAGAAGCAAGAACCATTTTGACACAGTGGCGCCACCTTCAGGCAGATGTTGCTGAAATGCGATACCGACTGGCGTCTTGTCGCAAGGAATGCGTATGCCGAATTTCGGAAGAATCCAGCAAAGCGTTAGGAAGTAATCATTCGAACAGACATGCACGGACATCCACGGACATGCACGGACACATAGAAGCAAGAACCATTTTAAAGTGCCCCGGCTGCGTTGCGGCGAGGGACAAAAATTATCAACCGCGTCAAGTAAAAAGTCTATCCGGTACTCACCTCCGTGAAAGATGTGCCACTTAACACCGGTAGTCCACTGTCGGAGGACGACGACGATGCCATAGATTACCCGGCTAGGCTCAGTCAACCCAGGATATATATACAACGGTGGAAGAACCCGATGAAACCCTTCAGAAAGGAACATCGACATCCTCATAAATACACGATACACTCTGGGTCCTTCACCAGTCATCACCGTGAAGCACGGGGAAAAGGTGTTGGACATGTTGTATTACAGTCCTGACAGTCCGGCTGATTGTTGTGCATCGTCTGTTCTCTATCGAGCCGCTAAACCCCACGGCATTCGTCTATCGCAAGTTCGACATTGGCTCGAACAACAAGACACCTATACCTTACATCGAGCTGCCCGCCGCCATTTTCCACAGTCATCGGTGGTGGTATAGATGCTCAATGGCAAACGAATTTGGTCGATATGAGCGCCTTTGCCAAGCACAACGATGGGAATCAGTATATCTTGGCATGCATCGATATCCTGTCAAAGTATGCGTGCGTTGTACCCATCCGGAAGAAAACGGGGGCGAATCTCGTAGCTGTGTTAAATAGCATCTTCTGGACCGGGCGCAAACCCTTGTATTTGCACACCGACGAAGACACAGAATTCCTCAACAGACCGTTCCAACTGTTTCCGAACACACAGAAGGTGTTCTTCTTTCACAAATACAACGAAACCAAGGCCTCGGTTGTCCAAAGTTTCAACAGAACATTCAAAGGCCGCATGTACAAGTACTTTACGACCAAGAATACACGGCGGTAGATCGATGTCCCCCGAAACTTGTCAGCGGTTACAATCGAGCCTATCACCGAAGTAGTCAGAGAGTTGCAAGGGACAGTATATGAGCCAGGTTTACTGCCCCTGGTGAAAACAACGCAAGACTACTACACTGTGGAACGCATCCTGAAAACCGAGCGACGCCGAGGCAAGATGATGTACATCGTGAAATGGAAAGACTGGCCCAGTTCGTTCAATTCCTGGGTCGCGGCGAACCAGATGAAACGGCTATAAAACTAGGAATCACCGCTGTCATCGTTCATTCCACGCTCGACCATGAACAAAGTGTCTCTGAACACAGCGTCTCCCAAAACGCACAAAGCACAAGCGGGATTCGTAGTGACATTGCTAACCCTGCTAAGAATTTTGTACAGAGGTGTGTTTTACGACGTAGCCTATCTCAGCCCTCTACTCATCCCACCTAAGACATCAGCCGGGAGTGCCAGTCAGATGAGCCTGCAGCCATCATCTACTTCAGTCAAACTTCACCTAGCGATCAACACTACACCATGTATAGAGTCCAGGTCAACATCGAACCCTACACAGCGCTCACTACGTAAATGATCACCCTCAGTGAACACCCGAACCTGTCGACAACGTTACGAAAGCTCGACGCTCCGAAGACCTCGGTTCACTCGTCCCAAATTTACAAGAGCGGGTTACCACGACAGCTCGAAAATCCTCAGCGTTTGGATTGGATGCAGCAGCAGGCGCCCGCGACACCACCCCACAAATCACGCCGATCGAGATTCATGACACGGCATAAACCCGTGCGGCAATCGCAGCGCAGTCAACAATCCCACGTGGACTGAAAACACTATTAAAAGCAGCACCGGAAGCGCTCAGTCTTCATGTTTTATCTCGCACTAACCAGTAATGGCTCGGGTGCAGAGTTTCCCAACCACACCTTAGCCCATTATGTCACGCAACTGCAACATGCCTTACATCTGACCGGACGTTGGGAGTTTGGCCTAGTGGATATCCAATATCCTTACACATTGTGAAATATACGATTTCTTAGCCACCATACTTTCACCTAAAGCTAGACTTCTTAGCCACCATACTTGTCCCTGCAATTTGTGCATGCAGACTAGAAGTATTTTAACTGTGTTTAATTTCCAGTACCACTTGTTTCCGAGATTCAATTTCATGACCTTTGAGGTCAGGTTTTCTAAAACAAGATTTGACGGGTCAGCTTAACCATTTATTATATACCCATTTATTAGGGCAGTATAAAAGGAAATGTCTGGCGTTTCCAAATTACAGTTATACAATCATACTGTCCTACCACCACCGGCGTGACTGGTAGAGACCACCGATAGGGTTCACAAACTTCAGACTTTTGCATTCCTCTTCAATTCCTGCTCGTGTGAGTTCTCCTTGAAATGCCTTGTAATTTTGACTGGACAGAATTCCAAACTGATGTCCACGACCAAATTGACATCTCAATGATGTGATTGACATAAACACCGTTCCTTCCTATAACAGCGACATGTTTCTCCTCTTCCTTGGTGACGTGGCAGCGTGTACAAGAAACCTCTGGAAGGAGTCCATTCCGTGGATACAGTATCTACAGGTACAGTTTGATTCGTTTCGCTTAACGGAGCCTTACGGCTAGTGATTGAACACAACTGTGTTGTGATATATTTTCTGCCTTGACTTGCCTGAACTTTCTGTCTGACGTTGTGACTTTCCCATTGATTGACAATAGTGCCTGTGACGAACGGTTTGTAATTTACAGAAATGGGTCATACCCTAACGAACTATGAGACTGTATTCTCATAACTTTCTTGGGACATTCTGGACTGAATCCTCAGACAGGTTGGTAACGTGTATTGAACGCGAGGATAAACCTTAATTTTCTTTCTCTCCCTCGAATAATCATCTTATGTGTGCCATGGTAATGCCTTATATGAACTGTTGGCATCGTTCGTATATTGTGCACGTTTTGTTTTGCTTATGATCGATAATACTGCATGCTCAGTGAATTTGATAAATCAATGATGAAACTGGTAGATTGCATGAACTTTGTGATTGATAAATTAAGTGATTTGCAGATTGATAAATCTAGCCTTTGAACTTTGGATGAGAACATTGTGTTGTGGTTCCACGATGATTTTTGATTAGGACTTTTGTCGTGATAGGTTTCCATAATAGCTAGTGTAGCTGGTAAGCCGAACACTTAACGCATTTGAGTTAAATGAAACTAGGGTTTTCAAGGTCCTTGATGCACTGAGTACATGCACGTACTAGTGATTGCAGCATGTAATGCTGGAAGGCTATGAGAGCCTGGTTAATATCGGCTGACGAGCCCTTACAATCCCCGGTTAGGCTATAGGAGCCTGGTTATTTGTGGTTATTTGTTTGTATCATCCTGAACTTTTATTATTATTGTTCGGATCCTCAGATATAAGTCTAAGACGTTGGATGACAAATTGGTTTCAATTAACACGTATTGACACCTTCATTAAGTGCAGTACATATTGTGTCCATGTCAACCATAAAACTTCTAGCTTTCATAATGAGAAACATAAGGTCCTAATGTTAACCCTTCAGGATGAGGTATGAATCAGCACTGACCATGCTAGCGAAATCTAATACTTGGTGATAACCATGAAAAATGTTTGAGACATAACCACAGGATAATTGTGTCTGTGTTTGACTATTTTTGTTACAACAATTTTGAGATACCATGATGCAGTGGTATGAATTGGACAATGTGCGATATAAATTTTGTGCAGAATACTTTTGTCAATACTTGAGTTTCCTCTGTGAATCCTTTCTCTGACATCATAGTTTTTCTTGCAATGAACTGGTATGTTAGTTTTGTTTCGAAATAAGTGTGCTTCTGTTTGTTCCGATTGACATTAGCTTAGGTTTGAGTTTTGATATTTTGATACAGTTAAATGTTATTTGATATGGCCATTTTGTTTTGATTTTCGTGTACATGTAATGTTTTGGTAAACTGTTTCGCTTTCCATGTAATGTTTTGTTAATTGTTTTGATTTTGTGTAATGTTTTGGTACATTATTTTGACTTCGCGACTGAGGTACTTGGAATGTTCTCAAGCTATTATTTTTATAAGATATTTGGAGTATTTGAGTCGAGAAATTCTGATGAATATGGAATTACGACCCTACGCTATGGACATGGACTATGATAATTGGATAATTGTTTAAGATATTTGACTGATATTGCGGATAACGAACTCAGCTATGAATACGGACTATTCTATGAACTTTGGAAATCATTTCAATGAATTATGTATTTTGTTACTTGAGATGAATGAACTCTCTTCGGTCGTATCATCCATCTTTCGTTGATGGAAGATATGTGTTCTTAGCCACCATACTTTCACGTAAAGGTAGACTCCTTAGCCACCATACTTGTCCCAGCAATTTGTGCATGCAGACTAGAAGTCGTATTTTAACTGTGTTTAATTTCCAGTGCTACTTTGAGGTCGTTTTCTAAAACATAAGCAGTTATATAACTTCAGACTGTATGGTTTAACATTGCATGGTTATATAATCGTATTTTGTAATCCCGAATCTGATGTGCATGTTTAGAAAATGAGACAGATAGCCGAGCGGGAAGTCACAACTGTCCTGAAGATTTGACGGGTCAGCTTAACCATTTATTTTGTACCCATTTATTAGGGCAGAATAAAAGAAAATGTCTGGCGTTTCCAAATTACAGTTATACAATCATACTGTCCTACCATCACCGGCATGATTGGTAGAGACCACCGATAGAGTTAATAAACTACGTGAAATGTTGTAAGCTGGTACCGAATGCATATAGTAAAAACTATATATATCATCAGAAATCGTTGTTGTTGTCATCCATTCTAAGTCTTCGAGCCGAGCTGGAATCTATATATCTGGAACGGGTTATGTAGACATCATCTCCCTAGTCAACAGACGACCTTGCGTTATAATATCTAAGATCGCGCACAAGCCCTTGTCTTGAGGACCTAAAATTCTACAACATGGTACAACGTGCAACATGATACGGGGTGATCCCAAGTCGTGTACGAATGCAACACGTCTAACTTCACTCTTCCCGAAGGCCAGTACCATACACCCAGAATAGTTATCCCGGCGTTGCGTAATCTCATCAAGAGCGCGAGCCCGGGAGAAATCAGTATCTTCTCGTATGCGAATATGATCCACAAGGAGTACCACGAGTGAAACCAAAGTTCCTAATGATCCTGCAGAGCAATGTGACCGTACGGCAACAAAGAAAAGTTGTTCTTGGTTTGCACAGGTCGGATAGGGTACTGGGCTGGGATTTTTTTTCTCCAAGGCTTTGAGATGCCCCAATTGGACAGCTGGATTCGGTTTCACTTTTCGGACATACAGAACTGTGTCTTGGATGATGATCTTATGGTCAGCTGTGTGCCCCTCTACGTCAGTGGTCATCAAAGCGAAGGTCGGGGGCGTCCGTATCAGTCGGATTGAATGGGGATCTTGTTCAAGAGGTTACGGTCTTGCATGAAGAGGTCTGCCTGCAGTCGACCGATGAGATTGACCGAGCTGCCGTTCGCGGTGAAATCCTTCCGTTTGTTCCGTCCGGTATTGCCGTTCTCCGTGACGATGTGCTCGGGTGTGTCACGGTAGAACATCTTCCTTACACCAAACCAATTTCCACGTTCCCACTTCGAACTTGCCTTCGTACACGACTTCGTGCCACACTGTGTCATGTTGCACGTTGTACCATGTTTAAGAATATTGGATTACAACACATATAAGGGAAGTGGGAAGAGGTGCCGACATACTGACTGCGTCATATGACTTCACAGAATAATCTATCCACTAGGCCACACTCCCAACGACCGGGGAGATGTAAGGCATGTGGCAGTTGCGTGACATAATGGGCTAAGGTGTTGTTGGGAAACACTGCACCCGAGCTATTACTGGGTAGTGTGAGGTAAAACATGAGGATTGAGCTTTCGCGCTTCCGCTGTTGGTTTTAATAGTGTTTCCAGTCCGCGGGGGCTTGTTGACTGCGTCTTGATTGCCGCACGGTGATTGTCTCGTCGTCTTCACCGTAGGTGGGATGAGGTACTTCGATTGTAGGCTTTCAAGCAGGCGTGGGTGCACCAGGGCCATTTTTCGTGTGGTTCCTTGTCGACCGAAGAGTCCACTCAATAGAGGACCTAGCACAGAGGCAGCCAACGAAGGTAAGATGGCTCCGAGAAACTTTCTGGAAGATCTTTTTCTTCTGTGTTTGGGAGACTCGCGTCTGGACCAGGGAACAGACACCTGTCTTATGCTTGACCAACTTCGCCTTTTGAGTCGGAGTCAGTGACACGTTCCCTTTTCAGACATTGAATCCGATCTCACATAGACAGCACACAAGCGCAGGACCTGCGCCACTCACAATAGTCCGGATCAAGTCGGGTGAGTCAGTCTTCAATATCCGGAGCGTCGGAGCATGCTTCCGTTCACGAGCAAACATCCTGCTCAACTAACGTTGGAACCCCCAACACTACCCGTTCATTATTTGACTACAGAGACAACATGAACAAGAATGATGCGTTTGAATTTTTTATTATCCCCTCCATCGCATACACGCCCCAGCTCGGGGAGCCACTGTGGGTGTGCGTACATTATTTCTCAGGGAAACAAGAAAGATGTGTGTGAATTTTTTATTATCCCCCCCATCACATACACGCCCCAGCTGGAGAGCCACTGTGGGTGCGTTTACATTATTTCAACGGGAAAGATACCAGTCCGTAGTCGAAGGTGGTCGTGGGTGCCTTGCTTCAGGTGGAAGAGCATATACCCGTATTGAGGGGTTGTTGCATCGTTAATGGCTTCCAATGCAAACTTAATGCGTCCGAGATACATCTGTCTAGCCAGGTGCCGCAGATGGGTGGTGTCCCTCGGGTTTTTAAACACCACCAGGTAGTGGGCATTCAAACTGATGTTCCGATGATCATTGTTTTTACTGAATTGATTTTGCACAATGTAGATGATGCTGAGCCGCCGATGATGACTGCTTTTGATAAGGAGCTGGGTGAACCGCGCATCTGTCTCCCCCATGAGATCATCGATGACCAGCAAAGAGTCTTGTTCCAAGTCGACTAGGCTGGGTAGACCTTCCAGGAACGTGATATAGGGCATGGGCTCGTACGCCGGTGTCATTCTCGGTAACACCACACCACCCGGGCAATGGATGGGTAATCATGCTGTCGGCGTGTTGAACTATTTTCTAGGCGAAGTGCGTCTTGTCAGAGCCCGTCGGCCCCGCAAAGAGGCAGATGAAGGTGTGTTGCCACCGGGGGTTCATGATTGCAGGTGTATCCGCTGTCGTAGTAACTCGTTCTTGTAAATTTGGTACAAGTAAACCGGGTTCGTCGGAGCGTCGAGCTTTCGTAGCGTTGTCGATACGTTCGGGTGATCACATACGTAGTGGGCGCTACAATACTTGGTGTAAGGCTCGATATTGGACTGTACACGCGGTGTGGTGGTGGTCGCTGGGTGACTCGTTTGAATGGCACACCCGGCTGGTGTACTAGGTGGGATGAGTTAGTCTACGTCTAAAACACCCTCCGTACAAAATGCCCAGCAGGGTTAGCAATGTCACTACGAAGCTACTTGTGCTTGGCGCCTTTTGGGAGACCCTGTGTTCAGAAACACTTTGTCCATATCACTGTGTTTATGGTCAAGCGTGGAATGAACGATGACGCCGGTGATTCTTAGTTTCATAGCAATTTCATCTAGTTGGCCGCGACTCAGGAATTGAGCGAACTGGGCCAGCCTTGCTATTTCACGAAATGCCCCGTCTTGCCTCGGCGTCGCTCGGTTTTCAGGATGCGTTCCACAGTTGTCGTGCGTTGTTTTCATCACGGGCTGTAATTCTCGCTTGTAAAACGGCTCTTGCAAAGGCTCCCCTTGAAGATCTTCCAGCTCATACACATGCGGTGTTTAATGGCGAAGTGCTCCTCGCTCAAGTGCTATTTCGGCCGCGGTTGGGGTTGCATGGGGTACAAGATACGCCGGATTTGGGCTTTGTTGCGTAGGGTAACGGTGATGGGGTCCCTCTCAATACTCCGGCGATAGGTTCGATTGTAACCGCTCACAAGTTTCTGGAGGACATCGATGTACCGTCGTGTATTCTTAGCCGTAAAGGGCTTGTACATGCCGCCTTTGAATGTTCTGTTGAAACTTTCGACGACCGAGGCCTTGGTCTCGTTGTAGTATGAAAGAACACCTTCTGGATTTTCAGAAACTGTTGAAACGGTCGATTGATGAATTCTTTGCCTTCGTCGGGTTGCAAATACAACGGTTTGCGCCCGATCTTAAAGATGCCCTTGAACGCAGCTACGAAATTCGCCCCTGTTTTCGCCCGGATGGGTACAACCCACGCATACTTCGACAGGATATCGATGCATACCAAGATATACCGATTCCCGTCGTCGCAAAGGCGCTCATATCGACCAAATTCGCTTGCCATTGAGCATCAATACTATCAACGTTGACCCGGCTCCCTTAAAATGGCGGCGGGTAGCTTGATGTACGGTATATGTGTCTTGTTGTTTGAGCCAATGTCGGACTGCCGTGGAGTTGAGGGGCTCGATAGAGAGTAGACGATGAACGTAGGCGGGACTGTAATACAACGTGTCCAACACCTTCCAGCGCTTCACGGTGATGACCATGGACGGCCTTTGTGAAAATGGTACTTATTGTGGACCAGCTGTTTACACAGGGTGTGCGGTCAGCCATTCAGTTGGGCTGGGCGACACGAGCGACACGGCATCAGAACCCATTGAGCAAATTATCAACCGCGTCAAGGGAAAAGAGACTCTCCGGTTCTCACCTCCGTGAAAGATGGGCCACTTAACACCCGTAGTCCACTTTCGAATGACGACGACGACGCCATAGATTATCCGGCTAGGCTCAGTCAACCCAGGATATATACAACGGCGGCAGAACCCGTTGATACCATTCAGAAAGAAACATCGACCTCATTATAAATACACGATACACTCTGTGTCCATTATCAGTCATCAGCTGTTGATACTTGGTCGTGTGCAATATATGTTAATTGCACTCAAACGAGAATAAATCACTCGAACCAGCTGTTGGTACTTGGTCGTGTACAATGTATGTTAGTTGCACTTAAACGAGAATAAATCACTCGAAGTCGATTAAAGCATTTTTTAGCCCTACTACATACAAGAGATATCATTCATGGGAGGTTTCTTTGTTTATAGAGTTACTTGAATTTCTCATTAAAAATATCTATGTGAAATTCGGCAACACAATATATCAGCAGCATATAGGTATTCCAATGGGTACTAATTGTGCACCCCTGTTGGCTGACCTGTGTCTGATCTCTTATGAATATGACTATATGCAGGCGCTTTCGAAAACCGATTCATTCAAAGCCCGTTTCTTCTCATTCACCAAACGCTATATAGACGCCGTGGATAACCGCTATATAAATGACGCAGTAAAGGATATATATCCACCTTCACTGGATTTGAGGGAAACTACAGATAGCCCTACTGGCACATCATATTTAGATCTATATCTCTATAAAAATGAAGCGGGCATTCTCTCTCGTCGACTCTATAACAAAAGAGATGATTACAATTTCGACATCGTAAACTATTCCTTTCCGGACAATAATATTCCAGTGGGACCTGCATATGGCTTATACATATCTCGCCTGTAGCATTTGCTAGATCCTGAGTTAAATGTGACGATTTTAATCAACGTCATAAAACATTGTTGCAGAAACTTATAAAACAGGGTCATTCCACCAAGTGCCTCCACTCAAAGTTTCTCAAATTTGGCGATGCATATCGCATGCTGATAGCAAAATACGAGCGTAGGGTGCAAGATCTATGGCGTTACGTTTCGCAACTTGTGTCTAATTCCGCTTAACCCGGAGCTAGGGGCCGTATGAACCCATGCACTTCAAGATCCTCCTGGTGTTCATATAAACAGTCGCAATCAAAGCATGACTGAGATACATCATTCTCTAAATGACGACTTTACAACGATTATTGTGGATTAAGAACACTGATCAGCGATACGGATTTTACATTTTTGGAATATTATGATGTCTTGTCGGCATCATGGAAAACTGTTGACCGCTTCTCTCTTGCAGGAAACTAGCCTATATTTAAGTATACTATGATTGTCTTTTTGAATTTGGTGCTAATACTGTTATATTGAATATGGAATAGGTCTTTGGATTATGGACGCGGATATTCTTTAATGGACGACGGCTGCATTATGAATGACTGACTAGACGCTTGTAATCACCATGAAGCGCTGGAAGGTGTTGGTCACGTTGCTCTCCAGTCCCGAGAGTCCGGCTGCTTATAGTGCATCGTCTACTCTCTATCGAGCCGCTCAACCCCACGGCAGTCCGACATTGGCTCAAACGACAAGACACCTATATCTTACATCAAGCTATCCGCCGCCATTTTAAGGGAACCGCGTCAACGTTGATAGTATTGATGCTCAATGGCAAGCGAATTTAGTTGATATGAGCGCCTGTGCCAAACACAACGATGGGAATCGGTATATCTTGGTATGCATCGATATCCTGTCGAAGTATGCGTGGGTTGTACCCATCCGGGCGAAAACACGGGCGAATCTCGTAGCTGCGTTCAAGGGCATGTTCAAGGTCGGGCGCAAACCGTTGTATTTGCAAGCCGACGAAGGCAACGAATTCCTCAACCGACCGTTTCAACAGTCTCTGAAAACCCAGAAGGTGTTCTTCATACTACAACGAGACCAAGGCCTCGGTCGTCGAAATTTTCAACAGAAAGGTGTCTTGTTGTTTGAGCCAATGTCGGACTGCCGTGGGGTTGAGCGGCTCGATATGGAGTAGAGGGTGCACTATAAGCAGCCGGACTGTCGGGACTGTAATACAACGTGTCCAACACCTTCCAGCGCTTCATGGTGATGCCTGATAAAGGACCCAGAGTGTATCGTGTATTTATAATGAGGTCGATGTTTCTTTCTGAAGGGTATCAACGGGTTCTGCCACCGTTGCATATATCCTGGGTTGACTGAGCCTAGCCAGATAATCTATGGCGTCGTCGTCGTCTTTCGAAAGCGGACTACGGGTTTTAAGTGACCCATCTATCACGGAAGTGAGAACCGGGGAGTCTCGTTTCCCTTGACGCGGTTGATAATTTGCTCAATGAGTTCTGATGACGTGTCGCTCAGGACTCGAGCCCAGCCCAACTGAATTACAACACATATAAGGGAAGTGGGAAGAGGTGCCGACATATTGACTGCGTCACATGACTTCACAGAATAGTCTTCTGGTTAACCTATTCTAAAGCACATACCAAGAATCTAACGATTCGTGATATGTGTTGTATCTCAGGTACGCTTTTATTGTACCTGTTCATGTGGCAACTTGGATGATATGACCACACGGCCCCTAGCACCGGCATAAGCGGTATTAGATACAAATCTAGAGAGCTACCCTGTGTAAACAGCTAGTCCACTATAGGTACCACTTTCCCGAAGGCCGTCCACAGATCCGGGTCTAGGGCGAAGCTTCGGGTGGGGTTCTGGTAACGTCTCACGCGTGTGAAGAACGTTCCACTATGTTCCTAGATGGCGTTCTTCATGTGGATGAGGTTCCTGTCCAATTCATCGCACAACACCCGATTAAATTTGGTCCAGCCGTCACGGTGTAGCGTAACCCTATTCGATGTGGACTCCAGGCCCGACCAACAGACCTCGCGGTCTTCCACAATGGTGACTTTATCCTCATAGACGTTTAACCCACCCCGGATGTAAGGGAAAGGACGGCTCGTAGAACTCGTGACATGCTGTCACAATGTCGCACACTGTCACTAACTCCCGTATTTAAACCCATCACTTCCATAGTGAACGTGCCAAACAGCCCTGGGTGTATGGTTCGTATGACTCAGCCATTTTTCCTTGACCCTTGGACATCCGCGGAAATGCCCCGCACCGGAAATGACGTTTGACCCGAAAATGCCCCTGCAGCGGAAGTGACATTTGACCCGGACGTGACGTCATCCGTGAAGTCACGCCACCACCCTCACGCTTCACCTCAAAAATGTAACAGAATTTCACCTCTTCCTACTACTGGCGGACCTCTTTATGCACGAGATAACGGGATAGTTCACCGTGAAGTTGGAAATGCTAGAGTGGGCGATGGCGCCACTTTTACTGCACTTTGATGAATTAGTGTCTATTCCACAAGATATCTAGCTAGATCCATCAGAGCTTCCGGGCTATTTCAACAGGGCGTTGAAGCGTTAAGCTAGGCGTTGGCGGGCGTTACTTTGTTTCCCAACGACGTGCAGAGCTGACGTTCAAATTATCATGGATACAACCATCGGACAATAGCGGAAAAGAACGAATATGTCAGATACAACATCAAATGGTGGTTTCTGATTGAAAAAGAGCATACTTGAATTGTAAACATACCCAAATAGGGCTCCTCAGCGTGGATATGATGTCATGGAGGAGGATGATAACCTATAGGAAAGCTCGTGAATGTGTTGATCTTTCTTTCTCTCAACTATCTGCATCATGGGGTTAAGACATCATGGGACTGGATAAAGAAGACTTTAGGGCGTTAGGGCGTCACTGCTTTAAGACGGACGCTCAGCAAAACCATCAAGTCTATCACCGCCACCGTCACAAACATCCAACACCACCATCACCACACACCACACCCACACCCAGACAAACACATGCCACTACCACACACCACCACACGCCATCACCACCACATACCACCAAACACACACCACCACCAGACACACACATCACCACCACCACCACTACCACAAACATACACACACAGGTAACTCTACCAGGTAGCCAGATCGAACTAGGCCCGCATCTACCCCCAAACGCGTTTCTTTCCATCTTCGAAACTCTCCTTTCTCTGCTACTCCGGATTGGGCAGGCGCAGATCAATCTCAGTCTGACTCTACTGGGAAAGACAGAATATTTTAGATACAAAATCCAATGGCGGCTTCTGATTGGACAAGAGCATACTTGAATTGTAAACATGCCCATCGCGGCTCCCCTAGCTTGGGTGTGATGTAACATTGGGGAGAATAAACTATATGAAAACTTTCTCTCGCTAATCTGTCTGCATCATAGCATCAAGGTGTTGAGACGGGCGTTAAGATAGGGCGTTAAAGCTTTAAGATGGGCGCTAAGGCGTTACTGTAATTTTTTTCACAAAGGTCATACGGCAATTATACTGGGTTTCTGCTTTCTCTACTACTAAGGAGCAACTGGACTTTAAACACGCTTTCTCTACTACTAATGACGTCACATTATTTTACCGTACACGGTACAATAGCGGACCATGAGGAGCAAGGGTGGTGGACGCAGACCCCACGAACGCTTCACCATGACACCTTTCACGACCCAATCGGAACAATATTGAACCATCTCTACCCCAAAACGTCCACTCCAATGTCATTTATTCAATAATCTCTGTCTGAGCACGCGTAGATTGATGGCAGTTTTACCACACACCGATGCAGTCGGACTAGACTCGGACCGTAATGTACTGATCCGAATCAAGTATTTGTTAGCCGAAATTCAGGTAGCGGGTCGAGGGAGTGGTGCGTTTTATAAGGTCAGTAACGTCGGTGAAAATAATTCTGACCAACAAATATTCGGATCAATACAATAAAGGACAAAAAGAGAATATAAAATTCAACGACAATGGATTTATTAAATGAAGAAACAGCTGAATACTTCATGGACAGTAGGCAAGATTAATATAGCAAATGAGGAGAATCCTAAATCTATATAACATCGAATTTTTCAAACTGATCCGAGGCCGTTCGGATTGGCGAATTCACAAGCTCGTAACACTAAAAGAAAGGGTTCATCAACATAATAGTTTATACTTTAGATCAACTAAAGTTACGTCAGGAACGAATTAAATGAAATGAAATAATCCTCCACAAATAAATGATCGTCCTTTCCGTTTACAAACACAGTATCAGTACTCAAGAAACAGGCGGTAATACGGATATTTTAAATTGGTTTAACTCATAGCTAATTCAGTTATAATGCAACTGCATTAGTCACTAATGTCGGTTGACCAATCATGGAATATAAGGGCCCTCGGTGGCCGAGTGGTCTAAGGCGCTTCGCTGGTGACCGCTAGCCTCACACCGCTGAACCGGCACGGGTTCGAGCCCAGCTGGTCCATGTGTGAAAGTTTGTCAGTTACTTGCCGAAGGGCGGTGGTTCTCTCCGGGTACTCTGGCTTCCTCCACCAACCAAACTGACTGTCACCATATGAGTGAAACAAACTTGAGTGTGACATTAAGCCAAATTCCCTCCCTCCCTCATGGAATATAAAATAACTAACAGGTGAAAGAACTGCCAAAATTCTGAAATATGTCCCTTGGTCGAAATAAAGTCATCAGGACTCCAACACTCAAGGTCCAAGCGCTATTTCTACTAAAAAATTGTGGACCACACAACTCAAAGTTGGAGCCGATATCGCTCACCTGTCCGTATCCCTATTGTTACAGTGGGCCATCGATTTTTTGCGTAGTTCTTCTGAGTTTTCGGCTCCTGACCTTTGATGCAGGTAACGTCATCACCGACAATGATTTCACGGATGAGAGAAAAAAAAGCACAACACCTTCACAAGTTTTTATATAGTTTATTCTCCCGAATGTTACATCATACCCGAGCTGGGGGAGCTGCGTTGGGTATTTTTACAATTCAAGTATGCCCTTGTCCGTGTTACAGACGCATCGATGGCTGCTCCTGTCCAATCAGAAGTCGCCATTTGGTGTTACATCTATAATATTCTCTCTTGCCCAGTGGAGACAGACTGGGAGCGATATGCGCCTGCGCATTCGGGAGTAGTAGAGAAAGGGTCAAAGTTCAAAGATCACGCCCCTTGATCAATAGACCCCCAGATCCCCTTCAGTTATTCAATGTAAATTGGGATCTCCGGGAATGCGTGTTTGGGGTAGGAGTACTGGTGTAGGGGTGGTCATTTGTTTCTTGTGGATTTTACTACGGGTTGTGGGTACTTGTTTTCTCTGGCTAACACTGTAGAAAAAGATGGAAGGGGTCTCGTGGCCATTGATTGACTTTCTCTCAAACGTTATCGTGCGCAGTGCAAAGGCAGGCCTGAGGTGGACGTTTTGGTATCGCGATCGACCATCCGTGGTCCGAATGGGTCATGGGAGGTGTCATATTGAAGCCCTCGCGGAGGGGTGGGGGTCCGACTGGATGGGTGTGGTGTGGAAATATCGTCAATCTGCGCATGCGCAGTGGGAAAATTACATTGGAGTGGCCATTTGGCGGTCGAGATGGACTATCCTGCTCTTAATGGGCCGCTATTGTACCGTGTGAGATAGACTTATGTGACGTCTTCAGTAGTAGAGAAAGCTTATTTAAAGTACAGTTGCCCTCTTAGTAGTAGAAAAACAGATTCGCGGTATATTCGCCTCATCTGAAGGCTCTAACGCTCTAGCATAACGCCTTAACGTCCTATCGCAACACCTTGACGCATAGTCAACCGTCCAATCACACGCACATGCTATTTAACCATTGGCTCCTGACCTTTGATAAAGGTGACGTCATCACCGAAAGTGATTTCACGGATGAGAGAAAAAAAAGCACAACACCTTCACAAGTTTTTATATAGTTTATTCTCCCGAATGTTACATCATACCCGGGCTGGGGGAGCTGCGTTGGGTATTTTTACAATTCAAGTATGCCCTTGTCCGTGTTACAGACGCATCGATGGCTGTTCTTGTCCAATCAGAAGTCGCCATTTGGTGTTGCATCTATAATATTCTCTCTTGCCCAGTGGAGACAGACTGGGAGCGATATGCGCCTGCGCATTTGGGAGTAGTAGAGAAAGGTGAGTTTCGGAGGTCCAAAGGAGCGCGGCGTTTGGTGGTGATGGGGGCCTTGTTCGATCTGGCTACCTGCTAGAGTTACCTGTGTCTGTGTGAGTGAGTGTGTGAAGCACAACAAATATAAGTGTGTCTAGTTAGCCGTCACTCTTTCGGAAGACAAGGAGCCTCAGAAGAGCCGTTTTTGAGCAGGACTCATTGCCACAGCATCAAAGTCAATATGGCAAAGAGCCCTGTCAGGTCGAAGAGCCGTCGCTGGTCCTGATGTGAGCGTTCGTGGTCCATAGTCCGGTCATTGAGGATGGCTGTCATAATCCAGTAAAAACAGGTGATAGCACGCGATTCCATAGAGTCGACTCTGAAGAGCCCCGCCTCTGCGAACTCTTTTAGGATCTGGGGTCGTCCCGTCGTTGACGTCGCCATCTGCAAACATAGACTGGATCATTGTTCGATACCCCTTGATTAAACCAACCATGGTCGCATGCGATAAAATGCGAGCTGCATATAGATGGGGCTACGTCATGACTCAGGAACAGTGCGAATGAGCGTATGGGCTTCAGACAGGACGTGTTTCATGTCCATCTACTATACTCTTCAAGTGCGCATGTACATCCTCGTGTTAACTCTCACTCTTTGTCTACTGCAGGAGAACCACATGCTCATGCTATGGCCTACTACATAGCTGTGTTGGTAAGCACCTATCACCCAATCCACATTAACGCATCTCGCTCTGTGGTTTATCTAATACTCATGATTTCACCAATCACGTCACGTCACGTCGTCTCTCCCACGATGGCTCCTCACCCTGCACGGACCCAGTTGAAGGGGGTTTCCGTCTTTCTGTGGAATAAAGTCCGTTTTTTCTGGATTTTTCAGGAAAATCCTAGTTTTGCATGCACCCCACCCATCACGTGACCGGCGCTCCCCCATCCTGCACGACCTATATGGACCCCATATGGCCCATATACAACTCGACGAGGTTTTCCACAAGTTTGGGTCTAACGTTCGTTTTTCCGCTTTATTCCGGGAAACCCCAGTCCTCCATCCAACCACAATCCTCTCAGGAGTCCACGGCCCATTGGGACCTCGTAGTACCAACCCAGATCCATTTGTCGGAGTTTTTCCGCATTTTGCTTTTGCATGGAACCACCCATCACGTGATCGACCTAGACCAACTCTTCAACTTGAGACCCTGTCCGATCCCTAAGGGTCAATGTTGGCCCACCTAGACCATTCGACTAAGTGCACAGTCCGTTTTCTCGCATTTTTAGGAAATATCCTAGTTTTACATTCACCCCAACTAGTCACGTCACCCGAAGCGACCTCTCCACGTGACCATAGAGTCCCGTAACCCAACGTTATCTTTGATCTGGACGTGACCTCAACCAGACGTGACGTCATCCACCCGCCCCAACTCCGCCTCAAATACTGAGAGTTTTGCCCTTTCTATGTTACTGGGCCTTACAAAATGAAAAGAGCATATAACCCGACATCAAATTACATATCAAGGAAGGCGTTGGGAGGCGTGGATGACCTTGTGGGCGGAGAGTTAATATTATGATATTATTATTATATTATGAGTTAATGGATCGAACGGGTCATGTTTCCCGACATCGACCAGCCGTCCGAATCAAAATAAGCATGTATAACGAGACATTAATTTTCTTATCAGGGAAAGGTAATGAGAGACGAATTTAATCATTTTCTGTCGGAAGGCGGGAGACTTGGTAAGCTATCCGATATGCTCGGCCACAGATTAATTTTGCATTCAATAAAATACATGTAGTATGGCCATAAGTTGGGCCTCAATAAGATAGTTAACTCTATATTGTTCTGTAACCATGCGTGACAATTGCATAGAATAATAAGGAAAACTTTGGTTATTTTGGTTTTGTCCGTAATTCTGTCCGAATTCTACCTGATGTCAAATGCCCATGATCTGGGCTTCTTTCTCTCATTATTTATCTCATCTGGGATGCATACTATTCCAGATCTCACGCTGGTACAACTGTGTCATAATATAGGGATATATTTACATTCATACGTCATAAGAGGTTTGTTTAACATCATGCTGGTATTATATGGACCGCTCATATGTCTGTCAAAGTGGTTATCTGCGGTGTGTTTAAGATCTATTGTAAACCAGAGGCAGATGTTCCCCTGTAAAGGGTTGCCCGGATGAACTTGTTATCGACTTTAATCCCGCGTCAGACAAAGTTAATTCCCCCATTGACAATGTCTCATCTGCACTCATTCCTTTGTTACTATATTATTAATATTATCATGAATACATTATCGTAAGCTGATCAGCTGATAGATTTCCGGTGTTATTGTACCTCATAGAGTCATTACTGCCAGTAAATATTCAAAGACACCTGACGAGGGATCACTGGACCCAAACAACATGATCATATTAGAATGAAGTATCGTCTAACTTTGACAAAGCTAAAGGACCTTGTTTCTTTAGATAGGTAAATGCCCCCAGGTCAGGTGCAATGCAGAATTACCAAAGTAAAATACTTCCACTACAAGAAATTGTTCAATTGGCATGAAGTACAGTATTATATTGTATACACAGAAAAATTTCAAGGCAGTGAGTCTAACGATTCTCGAGTAACAAGGCCGTAAAGTAGTGCAAGATAGTTGAATCTGAGGTGAAAAGAATTATTATTGTTCACAGTAAATATATGAAGATAAACGATAACCAGAACCAGCATTGGTCTACGACTACACATTGGAACAGCGAGTATGCTGTATCAAGATGGTTCTGGTTATCGTTTATCTTCATATGTTTATAGAATGAAATATGAGGTGTTTTCTCCTCAAAATTGGACATTTTGCACGAATGCAGCCTTCACGGCCGTGTTATTCGAGAATGATGAGACTCAGTGCCTCGAAACTTTTCTGAGTATGCAATATAATATTGTACTTCATGCCATCTGAACAATTTCTTGTATATGTAATATTTTATTTTTGGCATTTCTACCGCACCTGTTCTGGGGCTATTTACCCATCTAAACATACATGGTCCTTTGTCCAGTATTGCTGAACTCGGCCCCAATAGTCAGTTCTCGACATCCTCGATGATGTCATCAATTTGGAACAATCACACCTCTCTGAAAATTAAGTGTGTGAAGCATAAAGGACGTCCGGAATGGTGAACAGACGAAACTGACGAAGCTGCGAAACTTCGCGATGACTTAAAATGGCAGAAAGACGAAACAGGCTACACAAAGCAGAAAGAAACAAAGTTAGTAACCTGATATTGAACTGTAAAAAAATATTTTTTCAAACTGCAGTAAATTGTAAAAAAAAACAGTGCCGTGCGAGAATTTTGGAAGTACATTCGAGACTTATGCCCGATTTTCTGTCAAGTAATCATTTTGAGCTTTAATAGCTGTGTACCGGTCTATTGCAATAGTAATAGCTACTTTGGTAATGTCGCAAACAATTATCAAACCTGTTGGAAACGATCCTCATTTTGGGAAAATTGTCTCGATTCGTCGAAGGCAATTTGATAAATGGAAGTACCTTTTCTATTCCCTATACAGGAGGATTTTGTTAAAGAAAATCAAGTGGGCTCACTCGATATAAAGGTATCCCGGAATAGATGGACTGCATCCAAAATTTTCAAAAACTGATGTTCTAGCTACAAGTCTGACAAAGATATTTTATATGTACATTTAATTGATCAATTCCAAACATATAGAAAATTGCAAATAGCATAAAAGGTTGTCGGAATTAAGTTGAAAACAACCGACCAGTTAGTATGTTGTCCGTATTGTTCGAATAGTTTAGAGAAACACGTGCATTTTCATTTCAGTTTATGTCTACAAGATAACCACCACATTAGGGTTTTAACAACTGCGTTAACTTTGGTAGTAAAATACAACCACCATGCAATGAAATGTTTCCCTTTATGGGCATGTCATTTTCCCTTCAAGTCATTTGCCCTTCGGACATTTGCCCTTCGGATATTTGCCCTTCTGACCATTTGCCCTTCAGGTCAATTTGCCCTTCCACCCATTTGCCCACACTAAACATGGTATATGGGAAACCAATTTAGTAAACTTCTGACGAATATATTCAAGTTCAGTCTTTTTCTGAAAGTAAAATGGAATATAAAATGCATATAAACAAAAAAATTATAAACAATAAACATTTTTTTTCTTTCATTAACAAATTTTAATTGGTCTTTGAAGTATCAGATGAAAGAGCTGAGTAAGAAATGCCACTAAGCAGAAGAAGAATATAGATTCTGTCGTGCTCCAGCGATGCCTTCTCAAAACGCAGAGATGGACAGAGGACAATTGCCCAGACGCTACATGCAGCTGGAAACTGTATTCGGTTTCAGTGAAACCAACTATTAGTGCTTTAATTTAACAGCTACCAGATGTATGTTTTTTAGTGCTTTAATTTAACAGCTACCAGATGAAAATATCTTTTCTTTTTGAAGTTTGATGTCTTTTCTTTGTGAACTTTTGTTAAAACAGTACATGCATAAGATAAACATTAAGACCGAACTTGAATATAATCGTCAGATGCTACCAGATGTATGTTTTTTTGTGCTTTAATTTCTTTTTTTATCTTTTAAAGTTTGATATCTTTTCTTTGTGAAATAAACTTTAAGAACTTGAACATATTCGTCAGAAGTTTACTAAATTGGTTTCCCATATACCATGTGTAGTGTGGGCAAATGGGTGGAAGGGCAAATTGACATGAAGGGCAAATGGTCAGAAGGGCAAATATCCGAAGGGCAAATGTCCAGAAGGGCAATTGACTGTACATCGTGAGTCTGCATGTGTTTATCGTATGGAGACTACATTTGGTGTGGTATCAAAGGCATATATAATATATTTTATCAGTTGGAAGGAGAGAAAATATTGAAAAGTTGTACTCATTCCTTGACATTTAGTAAATAGAATTCAATTTCATATTTAGGCCATAAGACATTGGTTTCAACAATCCGGGATATAATGAGGAGCGATAAATTGTTTTTATACTCGGAATAAAAAGAAATATTGATTGCAAACTGTAAAGGATTATCCTTTTGCCATTTTCCATGATCTATTGAGGTCGCTATACTAATTGGTTAGTAAACGACGAAAAATTATTATATGAGTGATGATTTTGGTTTTGAAAAGACGAACAACCGATTTATTGATCTACGGTACTGCCTGTAACACAAAACATTCGAAATATTACGGTTCGTAGTTGAGCGTGGGATTTCAACGATATTTGTTGACTTTTAAGGCCTGTTTATACTGAGCGCGAACGCGACCATGCACGACCGCGACCACGACCACGACCACTGCTACTTTCCGCGCGAATCATCGTTCGTACTGAAAGCGGCGATACGCGCGGAAATGCGCAGATGAAACTCGCGCATTTACGATTTGACCAACAATGATTAGGAGTGACTGGGTGTTTCGGGCTTTGGGGTACTATAACACGATTAATATAAGAGCGACGAAGTCATCAACGCTGTATATACTAATCGTGTTTTAGTACCCCAAACAATAACTTAACACTACTAGTGACTGGGTGTTTGAGGGTTGGGGGTACTATTTCCCCATATAAATTTTGAAATGATCAACAACTTGAACATTTCCCGAATAAATTTATCATAAAGAATAGCACGCTTCTCGATTTGCAGAATGAGCTCTTCTGTCTTCTCTCCTGCCATGACGAAGCCGTGACAAGGAGTGACATGGCACAGGTAGGTCATATGTATGCCTTTTGACCTCGCACTCTGATTGGGTAATGCCAATCGTTCGCGCGAAATGTTCCTAAAAATTCGCTCTGGAGGCAATGTCCACGGATTTCCGCGCGAACTAAAATTCGGCCGCGTTCGCGTTCGCCGTTAGTATAAACGACTTCACTCAAATAGCAGTACATCAATCAAATGCGATCGTCGCGGTCGCGTTCGCGCTTAGTATAAACAGGCCTTTACTCCGTTCCCGTTCCACACCGCAATGTCTTTCAACAAACAACGGGATGCTATAAAACGCAACAATTAACAGTACTAAACTTCGAGTAAATGTGCTTTTGTGCCATCTGATTGCCGCTCGACACACAGCAATCATAAAGTCAGTCTTTCAACAGGCAGCTGAGGTAAATTTGACGCCGCAGTACATGCCGTGCTGGCTGATTTAAGTGTTTCGTTGGCTGATCAACTACATGGACGAATGCAGTGGAAATGAAAATGACTTGGACGGGACTAAACATTCGACAACAAAAGACAACGGCTTCTGTTGAAAGACCACCCTTGATTGACCAATCGAATTAACTGGGTAAGCTAATCCTTTTTTCATGCACATATTTTTATAAACGTTATTTCGTTCTCTGTTTCTGGCCCAGTGGCATGGAATGCTTTACTCTCCCGTGAAAGAGACAGCTAGTCCCTCTCTGGGTGTTTTTGAAAAGGAATCTTTTAATTACCTGCAAGAGATATATTGACATACTGGTATATCATTCTTAATTACGACATATTGTTAGCTTTATGTTTATATTCACATTATCACTTGATATTTAATTGTATATTCTTGTTAAAGCACTCGGCCATCAGGGAGAGCAAGATTAGATGATGGCAGTCCGAGTGTTTGTAAATAAGGCCTCTAAGAAATGCTGAGAAAATTTGGTTACGTGACATGCACATGACGTTTATAATGCAGGGGTCCTTTGGTCTGGCGAGCTCGTGATAGATTCTTCTTGATTGGCTGAATCTCCGTGGGGCCTACTGGTAATATACATTAAACAGGTCCGAGTATAGATACCTGGTACATATTGATATACAAACGAACACGTTCACTGTAAAAAAGGGTGCTGTAATTTTACAGCAAAAAGTGCTGGCAAAAAGGGAACCAGCGGTTTTCACTGTATTTTTACAGGATGCCCCGATCTGTTTATCTGTATTTCTACAGCATATGTTGTACTTTTACAACAGTGGTAGTATTGCATAATTACAACAAAAAACACCGTTAAATCAACAGAAATAACTGTACGAATCCATGGTCAGCAGGAAGCCCATTGGCCTATAGCATTTGAAGAAGTCAAGTTCCCTGGTGTCTCTCTTTCAAGAGAGTAGAGAAGAAAATTCCCAGAACGTAATGGTTCGTTAAATTTATATAAATTTATATTCAGCACCACAGATAATATAAGAGCAAACACATTTCTTTCTATCAACCTGCACATCAGCTTTGTGAAACGGTGCAATATTAGATGCTAAGTTGGTCTTTGAACATGTACATTAACTCCAACCACCACCCCCCGAGATTGAACCTTGGCAGGCAAACCCATTATCCCTCCTCGCACATTTTAGATAATTTGTACTTGAATTTTTCTACGTATTATAGATGAAAAAATATGGAAAGGTATACGAAATACACCTCGAAAATAATGAACGATATTTCTACTGAATGTAAATATACACTAATAATGTTACTGTAATTTTACACCCGGATAATGTTACAATACAACGTTGTTTCCCTTTACTCCAATTAATACTGTAGTTTACCCAGAAGATGCAAACCTACACTGGTTGTCTGTATTGCTACAGCTATGAACTGTAAAATAGCAGTTGGAACTGATGCTTCTATTTAACAGTAAATTCCACTGTCACAGTTTACAATACTTTCTACTGTAACTTTACAAACATTTTTAACAGTGTGCGAATGGCTGAGAAGTAGCTTACTAGTTCCTTTGGTATTATTATAAGACTTCTCGACATATATTGGTAGTCACAAGCGATAGCGGTTACAATGAACACGTACAATAATGGGGACTCCATTCCTCTGTCATATTGGTATAACATATTAAAAAGTCTGTGGTATGACAATGTGAGTATGCCAACACCAAAAGTGGAGCAATTCTCGGGTTGCAATCACGTAATATCACGTGATGCTACTGTGCATTATGGGTAAAAAAGCACGTGCGTTAAATTTGAACGGCAGACATGTTGATGTAATTCAATCTGTGATTTCGGCGATAAATGTCAGAAGATGATGTGACGCGGATTTAGCTAGGACTGGGACCCAGAAAGGCGGTGATGTTTTGGGTGCCACAAATGAAAGATTACTCATAATCTAGCGTGTGTACATGTTTCTGTTTGCTCAGAGAAATCATCAGACGCTGCATGGGTTCCTGAATAACACCATCTTGAAGCAGTGCATTTGTACAAAATCGACTACATGTATCTCACTCTGTACCATTTTTACCATGAAATAGACGATTTGGGACAAATATATAGTCCCAGCGAAACCATGGAATACTCATCGTTTGAATATGTAGCTGTCGACCACAGCTGGTGTTGGTTATCATCGATGGGGTACCGACATTTTCCCCACCGACACTTTCCCCACCGACATTTTCCCAAACGACATTATCCCCACCCGACATTTTTCCCACCTGACATTTTCCCCACTCTAATATTGTGAAATGTTGATGAAGTCGCGCATCACGTAAATTTGACCAAAAAAAAAAAAAAAAAAAAAAACGAAAGTAAAAAAGTGGGGGTTAATATAATATAAGTAGGACATTTGAGGTTCGAAGACTTCAAAGGCTGAATGAACAAAGGGGAAGTGAATTGTTTTTTTAATGAAAATATGGAAGCTAAACGATTGACGTTTTATTGAGTTTATTAACAGTTTCTGTTAATTTCACAACCGAAAACGCAATAATACGACATTTTGTTCTCTTAGCAAAATCAACTGAAAAACTGCAAATATATCGGATAAGAACAGATTTTTTTCGCCAAGTTTTAACCCGACAGTTCATAATATTAGGGTGGCGATAATGTCGTTGGGGAAAATGTCGGTGAGGAAGTCTCGGTGGTGAAAATGTCTGGTGGGGATTGTGGTATCCTGAGAATTATCCCCCTTTGACCATATTGCAATATGATGTAATAGACTGTAATAATTAAGAGGACTGGGCATGAGCCCGGGGGTCGGTAGCCATGATGTAAATGTGTTTTCATTTATCAGAATACACTCTTCATTTTATCGGAACAATTGACTTGTTTCCTCCATCCATCGTGGACTCTACATATTACGACATTTGGCGACGAGATACAGCGAACTTTTACGTGGGATTTTCGTGGCGATTCGTTCATTGATTCCAAGATGAATACGATGCCACCACCTCCGACATTTCGAGACTTACCTCCTAGCCATAGCGGCTGATGAATTTCCCAAGGCCCGGAAAAAGGCAATCCTGCTACATTGCCTTGGCGCAGAAGGACAGCGTATCTTCCAGACGTTGCCCCCAGCCGTGGACGCAAACATCCAAAGTGAGTACACGTTAGCACTTCTGACTCTGCGTCACCATTTTGAGCCCAAAGTGAATGTGGTAGCTGAACGATACAGGTTCCGACAACGGGCACAACAAACTCATGAAACAGTTGACCAATACATTGCTGCTCTTCGTGAGCTAGTCATTACCTGTAATTTTGGAGCCCTCCACTCCACACAGTCAGAAAAATGGTGTTAATTAACACTAAAAATTGGTGTTGACTTCAACACCAAAAAACAGTGTTGAGTTAGAGCCTACACCATATTGCCCCAACACCATTTATTGGTGTTAGTTAACACCGTTATTTGGTGTTAGTTAACACCGTTATTTGGTGTTAGTTAACACCGTTATTCGGTGTTGAGTCAGCATCCGCACTCGTCGGTCAACACTAAAAAATGGTGTTGAGCCGGTTTCAACACCATTTATTGGTGTTAGTTAACACCGTTAATTGGTGTTGAGCCAGCATCAGCACTTGTCAGTCAACACTGAAAACTGGTGTTGAGCCAGCTTCAACACCATTTACTGGTGTTAGATAACACTGTTAATTGGTGTTGACTTCAACACCAAAAAACAGTGTTGAGTTAGAGCCTACACCATATTGCCCCAACACCATTTATTGGTGTTAGTTAACACCGTTATTCGGTGTTGAGTCAGCATCCGCACTCGTCGGTCAACACTGAAAAATGGTGTTGAGCCAGCTTCAACACCATTTATTGGTGTTATTTAACACTGTTAATTGGTGTTGAACCAGCATCTGCACTTGTCAGTCAACACTGCAGAACGGTGTTGAGCCCGCTTCAATACCATTTATCAGTGTTAGTTAACGCTGTTATTTGGTGTTGTCCGCATCAAAACTGATCTATCAGCAAATGAAAAGGGTGTATCAATTGAGGTGAATGAAAAACCAAAACAAGATTGATAGAAAAAGAACATATATTATAAAACGCAATCTGTAATATTTCATTGTATGACATTATGACACTCATGTATAACTAGAGGCCATGGCCACATTTGATCTCATCGGCCTAGTGTGAACTTGCCGTCCCTTTCACATGACCAATATAAATCTCCAGTATGGACAGATAAAGAGCATTCAATGCAGTGTGAAAGTTTAGCTACTGTGCAAAGTTTCACTGTTGAGCAAGCTTACTTTCCCTTGTACAGGAAAGAACAAACCGAACACTAGTACCATAGTTTTTCCATAGAACCATGATTTTACCATGCTACATGTAGTATGGCTCTACCATGGTACCGTGCTATGACCACAGTACATGTACCATGGCTTTACAGGTTCAATGGCTTTACATGGTACATGTACTGTGACAAACTGCATACACCATGGTAAAACGATAAAATTGACCAAAAACATAGTGGTTCGTACCATGGTATTAAGTCTGGCATTGTACTGGAATAAATCTGCATTCACATCAGATGAATTGAAGAGACTGAATGCTCCAGAAACTAAAGCAGCTGAAGTGATTTATAAAGGTTTAATAAGACCTCATGCAAACATAGCATATAGCTGTCAATTTGGTTCCGTATACTAGTATGTTAACTAGGTGTAGATAGAGAAAGAAGTAGGGTTTAACGTCGTTTTCAACCTTGTTTCAGTCATATCATGACGGTGCCTACATCTACCAGAACGCGAGTGCTCACAGTTCCCATTACCCTGGACATTAATCAGTCCAGCCAGTATAGCGCCCGGTCACCCATCCAAGTATTGACCGAGCTTAACGTTGCTTAACTTTGGTGATCTGACGAGAACCGGTGTGTCCAATGCTATAAGCCGTATCATATCACATATCTACTGTTGAGTTTTTTCTGTTTCCTGATGAAATTCTTCGCCGAGTTGTTCAGTTTCTCCCTCATGTAATAATGGATATCAGATGTCGTCTTGCTGGGATGGTACTGCTGGATTACATCTGGAAAAGAAAAGGAATGAACATAAGAATTTGTAAACCTAATATGTACGAGGCAGTAAGTGGTGAAGGTTGTATTTCAGTTTTGGTCGACAAGAAGGATAAAGTCGAACAAAAACAGGAATCCATGTAGGCCTTTCACAAAAAATAAATGATTAATTCTTTATTCCTTTTGAAATATTCCAAGTTCTTTCAAATACACTACATTTTGAGTAATTTGGCTTCACTTCTTTTCAAAGAAAATATTCCAAAAGGCCCCCAAACAAATATTCTAAATGAAACCATGACACGAGTATGATTTATGAGAGTAAAACCTATAGTTACTTCCCTTTGTATTGGAAGAGTTGAAAACTAGAGATTTACATTACTTTAACACTATCACGGCCATGATACGACAAGGGAGGTGATCTACTCAATATACATTTTGAGTTACTTCCTCTTGTGTGGGAACCCTTGGCCTCGGCAAATATTGTTTTTCTCTAGAACATAAAATATATTTACCTCATTGGGATCATATAATTGTATAATATTGTATGATTGTGCTATTGATCTGTAAACAATAAATATATCTGATCTGAAAGATATGGAAAACTTGACATATATTCACATTTTCTGGATCATGGAATATAACACATTAACACTTCACCAATGAAAATATAATTGCCACATAAAGAAGTGTTTATTGGACACTGCAGCCTTATGTACATACCTGTTTCTGCCAATTTCTTTCTTTGAGAATCGACAAGATGTCCCTTTCAGCCCTCTTCTCGCTAGTTACTTTGCTTTTCTTGTTTGTCTTTCTTGGACTTTCATTCTAAATATATAAAATGAATTCATTAAAGATAACAGTGAGGAGTTAATAATCTAGCATACGTAATGCATATCTGCATTCTGTGTTTTTTTAATTATGGAAAATAACTGTCACAATAATTTTTTTAAATGCTCATTTATTGCGACAGAATACTTGATATAATAGAACAAAATGTATGCTAGAAACAATCAGTTATAGCCATATCACACATTGTTACAATTCAGGAGCCGCAGAGCACATTTGAAAGTGAGGGGCCTGAACTCTATACCGGTCAAGTTAAATGTTGGACTGCTCCCCCACCCACCACCAGCTCCGCAGCCCCTGAAATACAAGGAGAAAATCAAACATACAGACAGTTATCCAGTTCCGCAATCAAAATTCTTCTGAGGTGTGTTGTGGCGAATACACATCCATTGAAGGAAAGTTACATATCCTTAACTTAACTTGAGCGGATTTTTCACTTGAGCACTATAGAATTACCTCATCTTCGGAACTGGAGGATTGTCTCGTGGATATCGTTCGTTTGCCTCTCTGTTCTCTTCCCAGCCTACCAAGGGATTTCCTAATGTCGGATATATTCTCTCCATCCAGAAGTCTGTCCAGTATGGACTTCAGCTCGGGACGCTTGTCTGAAATAGTGAAATATCACATAACTTAATGTTAACAACATTAATGTTATCCCCCTCTTATTCATGCTATGAATCGAATTGTTTACAGGAGCCATGGAGCACATTTGAAAAGGGGAACGGGGACTGAATTCTATACCAGCCATGTTAAATGTCGAACCGGAGCTATCTAAGATAGGACTTATAACACTGCGGCCCCAAAAAGTGGAGGGGCCAGCCCCCCCCCACCCATTACATTTTCCTGTTGCTCAGCATTAAAGCAAGGTGGCCATTCTACAAATATATGATAAACAACAACAACAAATATATGGTAAACAAAAATGAGATATCGAGTGATACATTTAACATAAATAACACTCGGAATAATTACATAATTTTATTTATTACAGTACTCACCACTGAATCTCAAAACTTTGGCTGGAACAACTATTGTATTGCGCTGTGCTCAGTTGCTAGCTTGCATGTCATGGTGGCATAGTTCAGTCAACTTATTCGTGGACGGTTATCGAGATACTTGATGTCGAACCAGTGTCTTTTTTGGAGGCGGTTGGACTTTTCAGCTTTTTAAAATTGATAATTACAAGGTGAAAAAACGAAGCAAGCCAGGACTTCATTGTTGAATGACTTCATGGGGGCTTTGAGACGTCTCTGTTGTTGTTGTTGGTGTTGTTGTTAATCTTGGACCCTTCAAGCTTTGACTCGACGCCGTGCTCCTCAACGGGAGACTCGAGCAACGAGTGTCAACAATTTGCCGAGTTAGGAGCCCTAAATTAATGCTAGAATCTCACTCCGCGAACAATAATCCCCCATTCTGTCGTTCGACAGAGAACTGCATGGAGTAGCTTGTCCCATTACACTTCGCAGACCTTCCGCCATGAAATCCTCCCAATTGTATTTTTTCGTCACTAACAACATTACGCCAAAAAATCGGGGAAATAATATTTTGGTTAACTATGGTATATTGTACCATGCTATTACTATTGTTCAAAGTGGTTAACCATGGTATATTGAACCATGGTTCATCTGTACCATGGTATTACGATAGTTGAACAGAGTAACCATGGTACATTGAACCATGGTACATCTGTACCATGGTATTACCATGGTAGTACCATGCAAACCATGTAAACCATATGTACCATGTTATTACCATGACAACCATGGTATTACCGTGGTTACCATGGCTCAATCTGTTGTAAACCATGGTATTTTTTATAAGGGCTGGCAATTAAAATTGCATTTTTCTTAACTTGAAATTTGAAATTTTGAAATTGAAGTAAATTCAAAAAATATCAATTTGTAGTTGGTAACATTCTTATTGGCGTAAACCAAAACGGCGAGCCTGCCGGGTTTCACATAACCCTTGTTTTGTTTTTTCAATGTTGGAATTTTAACACCATTCTCTTAACACCGTTTTGGCGTTAAACTGGTGTCGAAACACATCCTTTTATTAACACTGTTTTTTGGTGTTGAACTGATCTAACACCAATTTTCAGTGTTAGATTTTCAACACCATTCTTTCAACACAGTTTTTTGGTGTTGAACTGGTCTCGACACCATTTTTCAGTGTTGGATTGGGTCAACACCATTTTCTCAACACCGTTTTTTGGTGTTGAACTGGCCTCAACACCATATTTTGGTGTTGGATTATGTCAACACCATTTCTCAACACCACTTATTGGTGTTGAACTGGCCTCAACACTAAAAAATGGTGTTGGGCCAACACCGTTTTTCTGGCTGTGTGTTCCCGCTACTTCAAAGATCTTTGAAGTAGCATGGAACCAGACACCCTCCATCCAGATAGGATATCATATGTCTTATACCGGTGGATATATATGATAACAAATATGATAATGTATACCGCTATATGTATATGATGACTGATAGGATAATGTATACTGATGAATGTATGATGACAGCCAAGATAACATATATCGGTGGATGAAAATGTCGACAGATGGGATATCACATACTGGTACATGTATATGTTGACAGGCAGGATAATGTATACTGGTACATGTGTATGGTGACCGACAGGATAACGTATACTGGTATATACATAGGATGGCAAATAGGATAGCGTATACAGGTGCATGTACATTGTGACTGATAGGACAATGTATACAGGTCAATGTAAATGATGACAGATAGGATACTGTATATATGTGAATGTACATGATAACGGATATGATAATGTATTTTGGTGCATGTATATGATGGCTGATAGGATAATGTATACAAATGAATGTAAATGATGACAGATAGGATAATGTATACAGTGAATGTACATGATTGAATACTTTATAACATAAACCGGTACATATAATACACCGTCACACCATCCGACCTCCACATGTTTGATAAATAACTGGATTGGAAAGATTATTACTATGATGTGCTAGAGTAATGTTTCTTTTTATTCTGAAAACAGCTGATTTACAACATTTGTAAATATTATTGCTTCACAAGCAGTTTTTAATATGCAACAGATGCTGTTCTTTAGAGAATATGAGTACATGTTGTAGAACTTTCGGTCCCCAAGACGACGTAAGGCTTGTGCGCGATCTTAGATATTATAACGCAAGGTCATCTGTTGACTCGGGTGATGGTGTTTTCTAGATAGATTCCAGTTCATTTCCGAGATTTCTCGAAGACTTGAAATGGAAAACAACGCAACTCAATATTATGAAAATATAGTTTTTACTATATATGCATTTTGAATCAGCTAAACATTTCAGGTAATTTGTGAACTCTACCAGTGGTGTGTAGGAGAGTATGATGGAATAAACTCTGATTTGAAATCTCCAACCATTCATTTTTATACCGTCCTGTAGGAATGAAGGCCCAAGCTGACCCGTCAAATTCTCAGTACAATTATGACAACTATAATCGCTATCTGTCTCAAAACTAAAACATCCTCAGCATACTATAGGGATTCATGAAGTAGATTCAGTGCAGTTATACAATCATGCAATACAAAACCATATAATCTGAAGTTATATTACAACGCATATAAGGGAAGTGGGAAGAGGTGCCGACATACTCATACTCATACTCAGCCACATGACTTCACAGTATAGTCTTCTGGTTAACCCATTCTAAAGCACATACCAAGAATCTAACGATTCGTGATGTGTGTTGTACCTCAGCTACGCTTATAACTGTTTCTCACAAATAACTGTGTACATAGATGCTTTACAATGCCTGACCTAAAAGGTCATTAAATGGAATCTCGGAAATAGCTTAGTCAAACAAGTAGCACTGGAAATTAGAACACATCATAATATATATATGTATCGTGACATTTAAAATATGACTTCTAGTTTGCATGCACAAATTACTGGGACCAGTATGATGGCTAAGAAATCTACCTTTAGGTGAAAGTATGGTGGCTAAGAAATTAGCATTTCCCACCAAAAAAGTTGTAATATTTTATGTGAAAATACGTACGCTAGTCACCTACATCCATTGCTCCTACTTCAGAAGAGGACACCACGAATAATTACTTTATCAAATAAACTAGACCATACAGAGCCTTTATTTAAAGAAAAGAAAATTCTACAACTTTGTAAGTTGAATGCTTACTCATCTGTTCTCCTCGCCCATAAAGTCTTTCATCACCCTAGTCAACTGCCCAAACGTTTCCTAGTCCGGGATGTTAGGGCATAAAAGGGACTGTTTGGTTCAGATTCTTCCAAAAGCACCAAATTTGGCCCATATGTCGCTCATACAATACCTTTTCGATTTTTGACGGGCGCCAAGGTAGTCGCCATATTGGCGAAATTCATTATGGCCGCCACCCGGGTTAGAGGTCAATCGTATTTAAAACAATAAAATAGCTAGAATCATGAATAATACAGCTTTTTAGTGGTTATCGGAGTCGGGAAATCTGATTCTGATCTTATTTCAACGACTTGAGGTCAAGGTCACCCTAAAGGTCATTTTGGGGTCAAATTCGTCATTTTTAGTGGTTATTAGTCGAGATATACAAACTAACTCATTTTATCGATTTTCGTGGTTGAGTAATCCGAATCTGGCCATATTTTGACAATTTGAGGCAATATTGCATGTGAGGTTCACGACAGAGGTCACCCGAAACAGAGATCAACCGGAGGTCAATTATAGGACACCAAAACGGCTAGAATCACAAATAATATCATAGGGCTTTGCGGCATCGGAGAATTAGATTCTGACCTTATTTTGACGATTTGAGGTCATGGTCACCTCATTTGAGAATTAAAGGTCAAAAGATCAACAGTTGCTACTAAAAACAATCGAAACAAGATTATTCAGGAACAAATGTTACTAAAATACTTCGCAGATGACATCTGCTGACAAAATGCTATAACTATGCCGCTACGTACATTTAAATGTTCAAAATACAAAACAAAGACCGCTTAAGCAACAGTATACCAATGATTACTTTTACTACAATATATCAGCTGGATATAGGTATTCCAATGGGTACTAATTGTGCACCCCTGTTGGCCGACCTGTATCTGTTCTCTTATGAATATGACTATATGCAGGCGCTTTCAAAAACCGATCCATTCAAAGCCCGTTCCTTCTCATTCACCAAACGCTATATAGACGATCTTCTCGCTGTGGATAATCGCTATATAAATGACGCAGTGAAGGATATATATCCACCTTCACTGGATTTGAAGGAAACTACAGATAGCCCTACAGGCACATCTTATTTAGATCTCTATCTCTATAAAAATGAAGCGGGCATTCTCTCTCGTCGACTTTATGACAAAAGAGATGATTACAATTTCGACATCGTAAACTATCCCTTTCTGGATAGTAATATTCCAGTGGGACCTGCATATGGCTTATACATATCTCGCTTAGTAGCATTTGCTAGATCCTGTGTTAAATGTGATGATTTTAATCAACGTCACAAAACATTGTTTCAGAAACTTATAAAACAGGGCTATTCCATCAAGCGCCTCCACTCAAAGTTTCTCAAATTTGGCGATACATATCGCATGCTGATAGCAAAATACGAACGTAGCGTGCAAGATCTATGGCGCTGCGTTTCGTAACTTGTGTCTAATTCCGCTTAACCCGGGGCTAGGGGCCGTATGAACCCATGTACTTCAAGATCCTCATGGTACTCATATGAACAGTCACAATCAAAGCGTGACTGAGATACATCTTTTTTTTTTAGATGACGACTTCTATAACGAATATTATGGATTAAGAATACTGATCAGCGATACGGATTTGATATTTTTGGAACGTCATGATGTCTTGCCGGCATCATTGAAAACTGTTGACCGCTTCTCTCTTGCAGGAAACAAGCCTATGTTTATGTATACTATGATTGTCTTTTTGAATTTGGTGCTAATACTGTTATGTGGAAAATGGAATAGGTCTTTGGATTATGGACGCGGATATTCTCTAATGGACGACGGCTGGATTATGAATGACGGACTAGACGCTTGTAATTCTAGCTTGCGCTCTATGATGCCAGCAATAAGTAATACTTGTCATCACCGCCCTCGTTATTACGTTATTAACGCACCCGCCTTCGCATTTGCATAGGGTCGTGTATCGGACATCGGCACAGTTGCATTTGCACCTTCCCGTGCATGCCTTGAGTCAGCCTCAGTGCATGAGAATGGCATATGCCATAGAAGTGTCGCTGAGAGTGGTCCATAGCGGTTGCCATGTACTGGTGCAATCTTTGTGCCAGCTCCACTCACTGAACTCAGGGATTCCCTGCTGGAGTGAAGCGACTCCAGTAAAAACTCGCTTGCAGCAGCGCTCGCTTCACATGCTGCAAAAGCGCGGCTTGGGAGGTGGGATGTTTTCCAGCGATCTGGTTGAGAACGGCTACAAAAAGGAGCCGTTCTCATTCATCAGCACACAGATCTCCAAGACTGACATGAGCGGAAAGCTCCTTCTGTGTACCCGTTTTAAGTCCGTGTTCTTCAACAGGCGATATGACCTTACAATATTTCAACCGTGCAACCATTTCGAGGCGGAGACCAGGGTCCTCCTGCATCTAGCACATGCCACGGAGGAGGGTCATACAACAGTCTATGTTCGCACGATGGACAGCGATGTCCGGTCTTTGAAGACCCTCGGTCTATCGGAACTCTTGGTGGACTTTGTGACATTCAGTCCATACCTTATGTTCCGATCTCGGTCCTTCAAATCCTTGGCACTACCCCTCTTCCACAGCCTTACTGGGTGCGACCCGACTTCACAGTTTCTTGATAGCGCAAGCCAGAAGGTATAGATACTAATAATCATTGGTATATTGTTGCTAAAGCGGTCTTTGTATTGTATTTCGAACATTTAAATGCACATAGCGGCGTAGCGGCATAGTTATAGCATTTTGTCAGCAGATGTCATCTCCGGAGTATTTTAATATAATTTGTTCCTGAATAATCTTCGTTCGATTGTTCTTAGTGGTAACTGTTGATCTTTGACCTTTGACCCCAAAATGGGTTGACCTCAAATCTTCAAAATAAGATCAGAATCGGAGAATGCCACAAACCTCCACTGTATTATTTGTGGTTCTTTTGGTGTTATACCTACAATTGACCTCTGGTTCGGATAACCTCTATCGCGACTCTCAAATGAAATATTGCCCCGAATCGCCAAAATAAGGCCAGATTCGGTTTACTCAATCATGGAAACCAATGGAATGAGGCAGTTTATATATCTTGCCCCAAAACCACTGATAATGGCGAATTTGTCCCAAAAATGCCCTTTAGGGTGACCTTAAAGGATTACCTTGACCTCAAATCGTTGAAATAAGATCACAATCAGATTCTCCGACCCCAAAAACCACTAAAAAGTGCTATTATTCACATTTCTATCCCTTTTAGTTATTTAACTATAACCCGGGTGGCGACCATATTCAATTTCGCCGAATATGGCGGCCCTAGGGGGTGCTCGTCTTGGCGCCCGTCAAAAATCGAAATAGTATGGTATGAGGGACATATGGGCCAAATTTGGTGCTTTTGGAAGAATGTGAACCAAAAAATCCCTAACAGCCCTGACTATCCATTGTTAGTTTACAAAACAATCTTCAATTCACCACTACACTACTCGAGGTCATCAATTCAATTGATACAGGTCTAACTTATCACTTTACTCTGTTAACATTGCTGGTCCTCGAGAGTGGAACAAATTACCCTACTTGCTCAAAGAAATTAATTCAACCTCCCTCTTCAAATCGAAACTTAAATCATATCTGATTGAACACTGACCAGTTTCACAGCAGCACTTTATTTTCCATGAAATGTATCATGTGAAATACTCCTTGTGTAGTTATTTCTACTGGAATAGAACAAGCCTCATGGGGCTTTTTTCCCGCCAATATTTAGTCTGTATAATGTCATGGATGGATATATTATATTGGTGAATATATATTCATTCATTCATTCACTCATGAGACTATCGCGGAGAGTTCATTCAGCTCAAACAAAACGAAAAGAAAATTATCGGAGGGCAAGGAAATAGTGCTCATAACTGCAAAGGTGATCAATCCGGCAGTGACCAATACACCAGAACTTATCCTCACATGAGAGTACGTTCCATGCATGAAAACGCACGCCCACAGGCTACAATGTACATCAAAAGCTACAAAATGCATAATTTATCAAAATGATATCCAAAGTTCATAGAATATTCCGTATACATAGCTGAGTTCGTTATCCGGAATATCAGTCAAATATCTCACATCATTATCCAGGTGTCCATGTCCATAGCGTAGTGCTATAATTCCACATTCATCAAAATTTCTTCATCTCAAATACTCTAAATATCTTATACAACATGCTATTCACACCGCGAGTGTGCACACATCAAGTATGACCAAAGCAAGTGCTTGAAAATCCTTGGAGTACGTCAGCTGCGAATGCAAAACGGTTTACCAAAGCATGACGCAAAAACAAAACACCAAAACACTACATGAAAATCAAAACAAAATTGATCAAACAAAACAAAATACATGTAGAACATCATTTAAATGTATCAAAAAGTCAAAACAGTCAAACACAAGAAACACACTTATCTCGAAACGGAATTAACGTACCATTTGATTGCAATAAAAACCGTTATGTCAATAGAAAGGAATCACGTGGGGGAACTCAAACAGTTATGACCCAAGAATTCTGCACAACGTGACAACGCGCATTATCCAAACCATACCACTGCATGGTATCTCAATATTGTTGCAACAAAAATAACTCAAATACAGACACCATTATACTGTGGTTATGTCTGGGACATTTTCCATGGTTATAACCAAGTATTAGACTTCTCTAGCATGATCAGTGCTAAGTCATACCTCATCCTGAAGGTAAATATTAGGACCTTACGTTACTCATTACGAAAGATAGAAGTGTTAATCGTCGACATGGCCACAATATGTACTGCGCTTAAGGAAGTTGTCAATACGTGTAAATTGAAACCGATTCGCCATCTAACGTCTTAGACTTATATCTGAGGATCCAATCAATAATAGTAAAATTCAGGATGACACCATAAACAACAAAAATATAACCAGGCTCCCATAGCCTAACCGAGCATTGTAAGGGCTCCACAGCCTATATCAGTCAGGCTCTCATGACATACCAAGCATTTACTTGCTACAATAACCAGTGTGTACTCAGTGTTTCAAGGACCTATCACTATATACGCGGTGAAATTAGTTTCATTCAGCTCAAATGCGTTAAGTGTTTACCTTATCAGCTACACTAGCTATTATGGACACCGATCGCGATAAAAGTCCTAATGAAAATAAAATAAATCACTGTGGAATCACATCACAATGTTCTCACCCAAAGTTCAAGGGATAGTTATATCTATCTTCAAATCACTGAATTTATCGGTCACAAAGCTCATACAGTCTACTAGTTTTATCGTTGATCTATCAACTTCAGTAGGCCTGCAGTATTATCGGTAATAAAGGAAACAAAATGGGCACAATATACGAAGGATGCCAACAGTTCATATAAGGCGTTACCATGGCACGCATCAGACAAAAAGAGTCACAACATCAGACAAAAAGTTCGGGGAAGTCCAGGCAGGGCATATATCACAACACAGTTCTGTTCAATCACTAGCCATAAGGCTCTGTTAAGCGAAACGAATCAAACTGTAACTCTAGACATTATTTGTAGAATGGACTCGTTCTGGACGTTTCCGGCACACGCTGTCACGTCACAAATGAAGAGCCGAAGCACGGAAACCCGCAAAACATGTCGCTGTTATATTAAGGAACATATTTCTTGGCCGATAACATCTCAGTGGCGTAGATATACTCAAACAAAATTGGTGTGGCATGACGGAATTTTTGTTAAATATTCGAGGCCCAAAACACAAACACAATTCAGATGACAATTTGGCATACCTGGACAGTTTCTGTGCAGTCGTGGACATCAGTTTGGAATTACAAGGCAGTTCAAGGATTGCCAAATCCATCGAGGTCAACGTACGTGAACCAAACGTTACAACTCATATAAGGGAAGTGGGAAGAGGTGCCGACATACTGGCAGAGCCATATGACTTCACAGTATAGTCTTCCGGTTAACCTATTGTAAAGCACATACCAAGAATCTTAACGATTCGTGATATGTGTTGTATCTCAGGTACTGGTCACCGTCCGGGCGACCACTCTATTGAGTGCAGGAACAGAAAGGGAGTCTGATGTAGGAAGATGAGGAACCGCCCCACCGTGCGACGCTCAGAGGACAAATGTTGACAAACTTTAAAGAGTTCAGACGATCCCTGCTGTGTTCGTGCTCATCCACACTAGCTGACTTCGAAGAACTGGCGAAAGAAAGTTACAAGATGGGAGAAATGACTGGAAATGACCGCGGTGTCGACGTCACCGTAACACCAGAGGAGATGGAAGGAGACGATACTAAAGTAACGAAAGAACATGGGCTCACCGCACCGCCACAGAAGAAGGAAGAAGGAAGAGGGAAGGTCCAGTAACGGAAGACAGCGTGATCATTTGTTCTAGACGGGTCGTCAGAATATGAAGAGATTATCAGTAGATCGTGTACAGAAAAAACGCCAGGCCACCATAAGGCCGTCCTCGTGATGGAATGCGAGGCTACCACCACCGGTATAGCGCCAAAGAAGCTGGAAATGCAGATTTGTCGATGTAATGCAATCGTGCGTCCACACTCAGATCATGTATAACCCATGCTGACGGTTGAACGTCGACTGTGCACGTTTTTGGAATACGCTTGCTTTTATAGACAGTAACGCCAGCCGACGCCCCGCTGAACGCCTCAACACTATGGCACCAATTCATCGAAATGCAGTGACGCCCGTCAACGCCTGTCGTTACGCCTTAACGTCCATCTCATCGCCTTAATGCCCTATCTCAACGCCATAACGCCTTATCTTAATGCCCTAACGCCATATCCTAACGCCTTTACACATTGTCAACCATCCAATCACATGCACATATTTTTGACCATTGGCCCCTGACCCTTGATGACAGTGACGTCATCAGTGGACATCGCCGGAAGGGACGTCATCGCGAGCACAAGAGCTCCGAGCTCGAGCTCGGAAGTGACGTCATCGCACGCATGCGCACGCACCTGTGGTGACCCTGTATCCTATAGCCCGTGGGGCATAGGGTACACCAGGATGCGGGTGCATCACAGATGACGTCGTCGCTCGCATGCGCACGATGGCGTCACTTCCGAGCTCGAAGAGCTCGGAGCTTTTATGCGCGATGACGTCACTTCAGAGTTATAACATTACTCTCATCAAGAGTCAGGAGCCAATAGTCAAAACAAGTGCGCGTGATTGGATGGCTGACAATGCGTAAAGGCGTTATGATAGGCTACGCAGCCTTGGGCGGGGGGGGGCACTTTCCGCCCCCCTGTAGGTTTTTTGCTCCGCTCTCCGGCACGACAAAAAATTGAGAGCTGAAACTCTATGACTTTTTAGATTATCGTATTGGGGTCATTTGTATGACCCCCTGAACAGAGGATCATGGGCAAAATGGCGACCATGTGAGGTACCAGAAAAGTGACGTTTTCGTCATATTTTTTCAAAAAATTTGTTGTTTTTTTGTATGGAAGGAAAAGTGGGTAAAATCTATTTTACTTCATATCAGATTATATTTACTAATTTATCAAGCAGTTTATGGGACTTAAAAACAAAGATAAAAAATAAAAAATTCTGACCAAAAAATAGTCCAAAAATGTCCTTCTTGAAAATGACGTCACAGTGACGCCATCTTGGCGGCCATCTTGAATTGTTTCACATTTTCTTGTAGAGCTGGACTCAAAGATATAGTTTGGTAAGTTTCAGCCCTCTAGACTTAGCGATATCGAAAATATATAGGGGGTTCCGCCTCCCCCCCCCCCAAGGCTGCGGTACACCCCAAATCGCCCAGGCCAGATAGGGTTAAGGCGTTGAGATAAGGCGTTAAGGCGATGAGACGGGCGTTAAGGCGTAACGACGGGCGTTCACGAGCGTCACTGCATTTCCATGAATATATGCCAATTCCATGAAATATCTAGACAAAAATCAGAGCCTCTGAGCTATTTAATCGTTGAGCTGGTCGTTGGCGGGCGTTACTGTCTATAAAAGCAAGCGTATTTAAAAAACGTGCACAGTTGTCAACATGGGTTATACATGCTCTGAGTGCGAACGCACGTTCACCAGACGTTACGATATGATGAGACACCAGAAGAATATGCATGGGATTGAAGACTCCAAGGAGCCTACTGAGGAGGCAAATAATGATACCGAAACAGAAACTGCTGAGGGTGCAGTCCACAGTAGACCCCTCGTTGCTGGAAATAGACCCTTGGTATAGCCCTTCCGTCTTTCTGAGATGCCAAACCATCCAGAAAACCCATATAAAAGTATATATTTTCTTCATGGGAATGCTCATACCATTAATTCAGCATACAAGTCAGTTATGCAAATTCAACCCGGGATAAATTTTCTTCCCTCGGAACGTACTCCATATTTTCTGGAAAATCTATTAAAATGACTCAAAATACGCCATATTTCGTTCATTTCCTGGAAAAATCTTGACAATCGATACAAGTCAGCAGAGGGTATCACACGTCAGAGTATATTTTTACTGTATATAAGGTATTGCATATAGGGTGCAGTCCACAGTAGACCCCTCGTTGCTGGAAATAGGCCCTTGGTATAGCCCTTCCGTCTTTCTGAGATGCCAAACCATCCAGAAAACCAATATAAAGTATATATTTTCTTCATGGGAATGCTCATACCATTAATTCAGCATACAAGCCAGTTATGCAAATTCAACCCGGGATAAATTTTCTTCCCTCGGAACGTACTCCATATTTTCTGGAAAATCTATTAAAATGACCCAAAATACGCCATATTTCGTTCATTTCCTGGAAAAATCTTGACAATCGATTTCAATAAGATTTCGTTTCAGTGTTCCCCGTAAAAAAGCTATTCAAAATATGGGGTCGACCAGGCCGTTTTTTGTCACATATTCCATATGTAACATAACCCTATTTTTAAACACCTGAAAAACGTACGAAACTGAGGCTGACGAAAGTTGACTTCGCGGCCCGACTCGCCATATAGCTCAACAGAGCCACCCATCCGCATATGTCATTTTGAAGGAATGGTAGTACCCAGAAGCTTGGTACTATAAATACTGGTTACCAAAAAGGGAAGGATAATTATCATGTGATCAGACCCGGACGCTCTGCTGTATTAAAATTTTTGAGGGGGACCAATAATCCGAAACTATGGACTACTCCCTGAGAGTCTATTTACTGATACGGAGAGCTTGACCTCAAATGGTCAGCCTACGTCTCAGGGAGGTGAGGAAGAACCTACCTTTTGGGGTCGTATTGTGTATGAAGCTATTAATAACCATATACTGCTATAATCGAAGACGCCGGGCAGGATAACTTACAACAGGCGTGCATCCAATTGCGCCCAAACATCAGGAAAACGGTAATGGCGATATATGAAGAGTATAGCCTGCTGCCACCTGAAATGAAAGGCGCCCCACGTACAGGTCCATCATGAAGACCAAGCGTCACTTGGAAGAGGATATGGGGCGCAAACTACTGTTTCAGGACATGCCGCCTCAACGGTATTCTGAGCTACCCGACGACGCTTAGGTCAAAAGCGAACCTGCCCGAAGATAGAACTTTCTCAAAGGATGGCTTCTGATTGGACAAGAGCCTACGAGAATTGTAAACATTCCCAACGCGGCTCCCCCAGCGTGTGTATGATGTAGTGGAGGGGAGAATGAAATGATTGAGCTGTCATCCTTGTTGAACATTGTTGTTCTCTGTATATGGCGAGATTCTGCTGGTGGACGTTTCGTCTTCGGGGCCCGCCCCCTGAACAGACCTTTTGGTCTTTGATATATGTTGGCATCTGTGGGAAATTGATGCTGGGTCGACATCGGGCCTTACAGACTTGTCTTTTGTGTTAAATGCCGTCATTTTCATCTGACCATACAGCTCATTAATCCCCAGTGTACGAGTTGTCACAGCGAAACAGCTCACCAATTACCAATATGCGAGTTGTCAGAGCATTTCCATTATAGCTCTCTAGATTTGTATCTAATACCGTTTATGCCGGTGCTAGGGGCCGTGTGGTCATATTACCCAAGTCGCCACATGAACAGGTACAATAAAAGCGTACCTGAGATACAACACATATCACGAATCGTTAGATTCTTGGTATGTGCATTTGAATAGGTTAACCGGAAGACTATACTGTGAAGTCATGTGGCTCTGTCAGTATGTCGGCACCTCTTCCCATTTCCCTTATATGTGTTGTAATCTCATCTGTAGCATGGTATTAAAACGCAAGGAGTGGACACAGATTGAGGCTAATGGTGTACACACGACCGTATATGACCACTCACTTACTCACTCACTCACCATCGTTAGTCCGTCCATGCATTCACTCACTCACTCATGGATTGATGAGAGTCACGTGTTAATCCCTATATGTACAGACACCACCATCACCACCACCACACACACCACCGCAAACACACATACCACACCACTAATACCACCACTACCACCACGACACACACAGGTAACTCTACCAGGTAGCCATTTTGAACAAGGCCCTTATCTTCCCCAAACGCACTCCATTGCACCTCCGAAACTCCCCTTTCTTTACTATACCCGAGTGATCTATAAATAGAACAGGGGTTTAACCCTGGCATTTTCTGTTTTCTGTACTACTAAACTGGATTACTTCTTTTGACTTTTGCTTCCCCGAAATTGAGAGACTACACTATATCAACAATAACAACAACAACATTCTCATTTCTATGGCTCCGTCTTTTTTGTGAAAACATGCACCCACGCATGACTGGATCAGCCTGGAGCAGCGCTTCACATGAATACAAATTCCCTGTCTGCACATGCGCACCATTACGTATCTTCCATAACTCACTCATCCAATCGGATGGTACCCCACGAGTGCTTCACGATGGCACCTCATACGGCCCAATCGGACCACTATTGGCCCACCGCGATCCCCAAAACGTCCATTCAAATACCCATTTTCCACTGCGCATGCGCAGATAGACGATACTTCCACCACACACCCATCCCCATGAAAGCTTTAAACTGATACCTCACACGACTCAATCGGACCAATAGTGGTCCACCTAGAGCCCAAAATGTCCACCTCGATCTGCCTAACTACTGCGGATACACAGTAACTTTTCAAAAAAACTTTTCTCCCATCGTTTTCCACTTCGCGAGACAAAGAAACAAGGGACCACACCACATACCGCAAATGTCCATGAGTCCATTGAGACATTGTCCACTGCGCCAGAATGGACCTAACATATGTCCACCACATACCTGCCTTAACTTATCAGCGAAAATCAACCCCTGGCCTCGAGACCCCTATCATCGTGTTCTAAATCGCGAGACAAAGAAAACAAGGTGCCACAACTCACAGTAAAATCCACAAGAAAAAAAAATGACCACCCCTATCTCATACATGCAATCTCCGTAAATTAACATTGGACGCCACCGGGGTCTTATGTAGGGATAGATAACTCTTGCTGGGCCGTCAAGTCACCGGAAGTTACGTCGCAGAAAATGACCCGGATCTGACCTTTGACCCGGATCTGACCGAAAGTGACGTCACGAATCAGTCATGCGCCTCAGCCTCATTTTTCTTAATGAATTTACGCTTTCTATACTACTCATAGAGCTCGTCTCTTGGGTTTTATCAATCCACTTTTCACTGAGCATGCAATTTTTGGGGAAAATGGTTCAAAATTTCCACACCCCTTACAGTTTATATTCCGAAATTATTCCTGCAGAGAGAATCTCCCCATATGCCTTGTCAATAAACGAGGGTCGCACAGCTTTGCATGGAAATTAGTGTTAACTATCCCTCTTATGTGAATATAATCACCCCAAACTCGTCTCACTTTCCTGGTGAATCGGTGATGAAAAACAAACAATTAATTTGAATGAGCCATGTATATATCCCGAAGAAATGGTGATCGTTTGATAGACCTCATCATATATTTCAATAAAATATATCAAAACGTAAAATTAAAATAATACATATTATAAATATTATGCGTACCCAACCGTTATATGCGATTCAATCACCATTGTGATATGTTTTTTAATATAAATAAGAAATCACTGCCGTGAATATTCTTATTATCAATAAAAATAACTTGATGGTGATTTTTTAAACGTATTCACATCTTTTATAGTTTAAAGACTGTACCAAAACATGAATGGAACCCCTTCCTAATATATGTTTTATTATAATGAAATATACATATTTATTTACACTATTTTTCGCCTTAATTAACCTAGATAGTATCGGCTCGAGGGCTAGGCTATACTGGGTTATCTCCGTGCGCTCACACACATGACACACACCCCTGTGATGTCTGTGTCATAATCACGATAATGCAATCAACGACGGACTCAAATCCAGTTATGACCTATAACCGGTAATTTAAAAAATATTTTTGACCAACATCCTGTATTGTTTATACCAAGTTACATGAATATATGAGAAAATTATCGGACGTATGAAGGGATTGACACCATTGTTACATAAACCGGTACGTGTATAGATATTTTCAGCATACGCTCTACTTCGTCCTGTAGTAGAGGCCGAAGTAGAGCTTGAATCATATATAGTAAACGGTTATCTTACGCATTTATACAGTATATTATAGTAATATAGGTTTTTCATCGACAAATCCACAACCAACATTAAATGTAGTTCCCAGTTCGTGGATCAAGCGGCGTACGACGGCAACACGGCCTATGTGTCAGATATCACTCCGCCTCACGACTCTCTCGCACCTTGAATAAAACGATTCCCTCGCTATTGAAGATTCGCGATCAAGAACAGATCGCGTATGGGTAAACGATTCAAACACAATATCGCGAGAGGATGTTTTTTTTCGAAAAGACTCAATCGATTTTCCTCATTTTTTTTACCTCCGTCGATTAGACGGAGGTCCAGGAGAGCAACGTGAAATCTCCAGCCAAATAAATGTCATATGGGGAACCCACGACTCCTGTGATTTCCAATAAGGTTTGCAATGGTTCCCGACGAAAGTTTGAAGCCACATTTCTGGACACTATTGAAATAATGGGCAACCCTCATTGCAATGCATTTCATTGGGCAATAAAAGCGTACCTGAGATACAACAAAAGCGTACCTGAGATACAACAAAAGCGTACCTGAGATACAACAAAAGCGTACCTGAGATACAACACATATCACGAAACGTTAGATTCTTGGTATGTGCTTTAGAATAGGTTAACCAGAAGACTATTCTGTGAAGTCATGTGACGCAGTCAGTATGTCGGCACCTCTTCCCACTTCCCTTATATGTGTTGTAATTGCTTCTGTATTCGGGTTCCACCTGCCATTATGCCTCACGAGGTACACGTAGCTGGCCGCTTCCAGCGGGAGATTCAACATGGCGGCTCGCCAGCTATAGCTGGAGTGCTATCATACCTCCCAGCTTGTAGTGATGGACGATGCGATTTTTGGCTGTTTTTCTGGTAAGTTTATTGCCGCCATGCACAATCGATGATGCCCTGTATATAAATTATATTTCCTTGGGTGGGGGGGGGGGGGGCTATTTATTTTGGCATTAATTTCTTGTGCGTTTATCAAATATAATTTACCAGCATTATTGTAGTGAAGCATCAAATGACAGTTTATTGTTTGTCAAACCAAACCACATGTCTCTGTCCCAATTCCCATTTCAAAGGCTCATCCCACAGCAGCATACATGTCAACTAACATTTCAATACACTGAATTAAAAATTATTCTTGAACCTATCAAATTACCTTGCCTCAGGATACCATTCTCAGCTTTACAGTCCATTTAAAATGAACAAGTGAAAACAGTTGAATAATGGTTTGATTTTGCAGAAGCACTAAATTGATCTACCTGTTTGAGTCTGTAAACCTATTTAATAAAACTGATAAATAATATACATATACATTTTGTTTGACAACATTGTAAACCTTTTCTTTTCATTTATCCTAATACTTTAGTGACATCCACAGTGAGTTGTGACAAATTTAAGTTGTGACACTTGTGTGCCACAAAACCCCTTTGGAGTATAATGCAGTTTCAAGTCCAGCTGGTACACAAGCAAATCTCCACTGGGCAGTACTGTTCAGTTCAGGACGCACTGGAACTGTGCAGTAACCTACCAGTAACCTTCAAGTAACCAGTATGTTACTGAAGCAATCGTTCATGCTGGTCACCATTAGTTCTGACTGAGCAGTCCCGTGCAGTTACCGACCAGTTACTGGCCACCATTAATTGATAGTTACTATCCAGTTATGGCATGGTAACTGGGAGGTAACTGGAAGGTTACTAGAGTCGTCTCGACTTTGCAGTACTGTTGAGGTCTGACATGCAGTAACCGGTCAGTAACTGACTGGTAACATAAAGGTTATAACTACACAGTTACTGGCCAGTGTCAGACTGGTTACTGTTCAGTAACTTACTGGTTACTACTTGATGATGTTAAAGCAGTAAATCTCAGTTACCAGCTAGTTACCTGCAGGTTACACCCAGGCAACCATTCAGTTACTATGTGGTTGTGGACTGGTAGGGACACTTTAACAGCGTGGTAACTTTCTGTTCACTGCCAGGTAACTGTTCATTTACTGGCTGGTTTTATGAGAATAAAGCAATGTAGGTCAGACATGGAATATGTGCTAGTGACTGCTCGGTAACTGTATGGTAACTGTACAGTTACTAGCCGGTGACTGCTAAGTAACAGTTTAGTTCATTGATGGTAACTGCAAGGTACTGTTTAGTTCCTCAACGATGACTGCTAGGTAACTGCTTAGTTACTGGATGGTAACAGCTAGGTAACTGCTAAGTTACTGGATGGTGATTCAGGCATGTAGCAAGCTCTTGAATAGTGTGTTATTGTTTTGCAGTTGGAAAGGAACTGGTCACAATGTGTCACTGGGAGACTTCAAATTTATGCGCTTTATGAAGAATTCATTTTTGGTGCAAGTCGCCTCTCGCATGTTAGATTTTTCGCATCTTGGAGAAACTGCTAACTTCAATAATTCTGCAAGATATTTGAACAATTTTGATGTTTTTGTTATTAAAGAGATAATCATTATTGGATAGCATCACAATTTGGTACCGTGCCCAGTTTCAACGTCATTTCTGACTAAAATGTTTTAATAAAGGACAAATAAATGTTCTTATCTGATGAATTTGTTGCAAAAGCAATTCCATGAAATCGATCCAGGTGGGCAATTTTAGTTTTTATTTGATATTAACCCATTCTTCCCACTTATTACCGGTAATTAGAATTTTTTTTTATTTATAAAATCACTCTATTCAACAGAAAGGCATATTACAATTAATTAATCATTCTAAACGTTATATTGTTAGCCTTGTTTGTCGTATTAATAAAAAGTTTGTGAATTCGTGTTAGCCAACTGAATTCATAGATAAAATCGCAAAGGTGCGCTGCAAACCGCAGTTCTCTCCCCTTATTAGTTTCGCCTAAGTTGCCACTAGACGGCGCTTCGATCGCAGCAGACGACATTGTATTACAGCACAAAGTGAGTGGGAGAGTCGGAAATTATTTTCCTTTCCCGAATTTGGTAGCACTGTGGATGAATACGACTGATTGATGCAAGATAGGGAAACTGAAGTCAACGTTCAGATCGTATTTGGGCGGTTGTTGCTGTTGTTTGGACGAGCACAACACCACGAGGACGAGTGGACACCCCCAGTCTGAACCAGACAACAACAACACAACATTGAGCTGCCTGCATCACGTTTTGCTGTCGGTCAGAGGTCCTCAGTCAGTTAGGACGATCGCCCGAACCTACTACAATAGTCCGTTTTGGCTTTAGTAGCCGAAAGCAGCTATGTGTATGTAGCTAGAACGGGCTATAAATGGTTAAATTTGGTTTTAGTCGGCCCATTCTGCGACAGTGCAAGATATGGTATACACGTGCAACAACAACTAACATTTCTCTTTCCACCCACCTAACTTACCGGGTTAAAAATTCTTACCTATAGACACAATTATGATTATTATATTACGTACCCACCGATTAACGACTTTAAATTCGCAATTTCCTCGTCTAAAACCAGTTTTCCTGACATTTCTTCTCACACACCGATTCTTTTCAATCCCCGCCGTTTCCAACACCAGTACCCGGATGATCGCATTCTCCCTGATGCGGCTGATTAACCCAAAAGGTCAGCATTCATATTAACCGCGACTTAATGTATGGTGGGCCAAATGGACCTTCACGTAACTCATACTTCATGTATAAAGCAACAATGCCGTCTTAATTGTTAATGACACACAACTTTTTACACATTTCACGTTCTTTATTTGGTATATGAAGACAACTGTATTGAAATGCTGTCGCCACATCAACTTAATTATATACACATGGTCGGCCAGTTAATAGAACACAAAGTTCAACTGAGCTTTCTTGAAAGTGTTCTACTGTTAAAAATACGCATAGTTAATTTTGATACAAGTATCCACAAAATGGAGAGGAACGAGATAAATTTGGTGTTATATATTCCCCAAAAGATGCTAACATTAGAGTAATAATGGTAATTCTGATTATCCGTAGATTCCCATGAAGATTAGACAATGCTGACCATTTGGGTTAATTAGCCGCATTAGGGAGAATGACATCCTCCGGATTCTGGTGTTAGAGACGGCGCGGGTTGAGAAGAATCGGTGGGTGAGAAGAAGTGTCAGGAAAACTGGTTTTAGACGAGGAAATTGCGAATTTAAAGTCGTTAATCGGTGAGTACGTAATATAATAATCATAACTGTGTCTATAGGTAATAATTTTTAACCCGGTAAGTTAGGTGGGTGGAAAGAGCAATGTTAGTTGTTGTTGCACGTGTATACCATATCTTGCACTGTCGCAGAATGGGCCGACTAAAACCAAATTTAACCATTTATAGCCCGTTCTAGCTACATACACATAGCTGCTTTCGGCTACTAAAGCCAAAAACGGACTATTGTAGTAGGTTCGGGCGATCGTCCTAACTGTCAGTAGCTGGTGGGAGATATTTGATGGCTCATGTCCTTCAGGTAAATGAACAAAACAGCAAAGTGGTTGTCAGTCGTCTGAGTTTACCTCATTTTGAACCAAATTTTGTCTTTGAGAGCACAACATTTTTTTTCTGTTAGACGGAGCAGTTAAATTTAGCAGATCATCTGGACAGGATTTGTGCATGTTCATTTTGAAACTTCTACTATGTCAAATACACCTCCCCTCCCCCTAAAAAAAAAACAAATTGCCTCCCACAGTTTTGCAAATTATACCTCGTTACATTAGTTCAACAAGCTAAACTCTAACAACATTTTACGTTGTCAATATCACAAAATTAAATGTCATTAGGGTCAGCTTGTTTAACTACTCAGCTGGCTGTTCCCGGCTGCCCATAACTGGGGTACAGCTCCCATAAAGATTAACACTAAGAAATGCATTAACAAATCAACATCAGTAAATTCTGGTGCCCAATTTTCAAATTTTATCAAGAAAAACAGGCACCAGATCATGTACAGTGTTTGGGGGAGTTCCGAATCACTTTTCACATCCAGACTGCTAGCGTTCGTTCTTTTACGAGGTGAGAGCGACTGCTGGTCTTATATTCTCGAAAAATTTGTCTATAATTGTATGTAAAAAATTCTTCAATCTGACTAGTCAATCGATGAAAAAATAGCCTCCGCTTCAGTTCACCAGCGTGGGGAGTTGCGAATCATTTTGGTGAGTTGTGGATCACGCCATCTAGCGGCCGTTACAGGCACTGAGAATGGAATTTCTATCGGCTTGAGGGGTCATCTGTTAATCACCCATAGGCCGGTGAAGCCCTGGAGACGATTTCAATGTTGCCTTCTCCCCGCCCTGTGAGCGAATTCTTAATTGTTACAGTCCAGGCACAAATGACACGCAGATCTAGCGTCGCAAATGTTCTGAAGTATATTTATCTTGGAGCGAGCCTACAAAATTGCATTGTAATCTCAATTTAATTATTTTCTAGAACATTTTAGGATACGATGTCTGACAATCATGTGAGAATTCGGATTTTTTAAGTATTTATTATTGTGAATATACTGAAGTTAACAAGATTATTACATGTAAGTCCATGGAGTGCCCTATCAAATGCAATGAAATAAGTACTTCGATACCATATTCGGATTGTCCATGGTCAGTTCTTATTTACTTTTGTCATTGATTCAGCTCTTATTGAAAATTGTTTTGACAATGCCATGGATTGACCAATCGTCCTTAAAGTCGGTTGCACCTGTTGTATTAGTTGTGAGACGGTCACTTACTCACCGATTTCAAGTTATGAACGGCGCGTATATCGTTGATTCGGAATTGACATCTCTACAGCCCCATTATATTACAATGCTGGTCAGTTAACATTTATCGCAAATCACTAGATATTTTGTTTGACTATTAGCAGGATTCTATCCCTTAAATAAATACTGAAATTACCGCCTTAACCCACCTTATTTCGCGCAAAATCACTACTGGAAAAATCGCACGTGTTTTTCGACTCGGTGTCAATTTGTCATTGCGCAGTACCGGAAGTATTACGTTGCCGAATTGACCGGAAAAGAACCAATGCAGGTCGGTTGTTTGACATTCATTCGAGTCCACGGAAACAGAAATTCCAACAAACCTAAAAAAGATTTAAACAGATGCTTTATTTCAAGAAATATCAGGCGTTAATTCGGAAAGTGATCCGCAACTCTCCTTGATTCGGAACTCCCCCAAACACTGTAGTTCAACAAGCTGAACCCTACTGACATTTAATTTTGTGATATTGATTATGTAGGGTTCAGCCGTTGAACCGAAATTTCCTATCGCAAAATTCTTGCCTCCCGGCTCCCGACCTGGGTAACAGCGGGTGGATTTGCGCTCATAACAATGGATAATGCCTACCGCTTTGTACTCGTTTGGGTAGAATACGTATTTGCCTACTTTCCTGGTCATTTATTTTCTTTGTCCAGCTCCTTTAATTTCCATAATCGGCAAAAGAAAAAAAAATAATCGCGGTCGATCTTCCAAAAGCGATCTTCGTCGCTATGGTGGCACAAGACTAATTTGTAAATTCGGGATTGTAGACCGGAAGGTCGGAAACGGCTCATTCATTAGGCTGTTACATTGTCTGCATTTAAATGTAAAATTGTAACTATCGGTATCACGAATAATAGAAGGCACATACTGAAAAATGTAATTCACGGGATTTTACATCTCCCTAAGCGACTGGGTCGACTGAGCGGATTCAATTTTTGTGACTCTTGCAATCCTGAATTTAGAATAACCTCACGTGAGAGAATCAGGGTCACGCGAGTGTTCTAAAACGGCGGTAGATTTCATGTTTGGAAGATCGTTCGCGATGATATTTTTTTCTTTCGCCGTTTATGGAAATGAAAGGAGCTGGACAGAGAAAATAAATGGCCAGGGAAGTAGGCAAATATGTAATCTATCCAAACGAGTACAAAGCGGTAGGTATTATTGTTTTTTTTTACGAGGGCAAATCCACCCGCTGTTTCCCAGGTCAGGAGGCGAAAATTTTGCGATAGGAAATTTCGGTTCAACGGCTGAACCCTACATAATCAATATCACAAAATTAAATGTCAATAGGGTTCAGCTTGTTGAACTACAGATCATGTAGCAGGGCGCGAAATGTTCGGGTGTCCACCTGTCGATGACAGGTAGTATTTATGTGCGACAGGTAAAAAAAATAAATGACTGTCGCATGCGACAGGTGAAACATTGCAGGGATTCATAGGCGTTGATCTTTACTAACGCCCGAAGCAAGAAAAACTTCTTGTTGTTGTTGTTAAACGATGTCTCAACTTCTGCTGAGAGCATGCCATGCTTTAAAGCTAAAAATAAATTTAGCCTCGTTATGCTTCGGCAAGCGTCGACGTTCGATCAGACCTCAACGCTCCAGATTTGCTTACACTGTTGGGGAGACCATTGGAGATCGGCAGCCGCCGAGGTATATTTCAAGTCACGGATATTCTTCAGATCAAAGGTCACAGTGAACAGATCGGGAACCCACGCTCAGATGTCAGACAAACGAGTAAAAGAAGGTTATCGACGGATGTCTGTCAAACTGTACGCATTGCGGCAGGAAAGCTGACTTACGAAAATGTGCTCAAGTTTACTGAAACAAATTCCATTCGGTCTACTGCTAAAGAATTCCAATGTTACCATATCATTAATTTTTTTTTAAACATTACAAACGTGAAGCTGATCTAGAGAATGTATTCTAATAGCCTGACAGGGGCGACACTAACCAGACATGAGGTTGGTTGTGTTGTGCTTCTCAATCACCGTACGTTCACTGGTATATTCCATGAACACAAAATGCTAATAACTTTATACATATCTGTGCTTCCGTCATCGTGCCTCATAGTGACATTTCAAAAAACAAATTAGAAATGAAAATGAATGGTAGGCTACTGGGGAAAGCTAGATTGTGCGAGGTTTCTTTGGTTTGGTTTTTTTTTTGGTAATAGGTTATTTATCATTTGACCAGGGAGAGTAATTATTTATCATTTGCCTAGCAATTATCAAAACTAATTAATGAATTATTTGTCATTCTGTGTTCTTACTACATGAGGTAATAAAAACATTTTAAAACTCAAGAAATCAGAAATTTGGTGAGTGGGCATTAAAAATAAAATCCTCAGGACTACAATAGATAGTTTTCTCATCAAAACATCCCGGTGCGTTCATCGTTTAAACATAATTCGATCAGCATATATTGACAAAATTGAGTAAGTTTTGGGTGGGACAGGTAGAAAAAAACCTTACCTGTCACATGTGACAGGTGGACTGAAAAAAACATTTCATGCCCTGTGTAGAATTTAAACTTTGCCTCAGTTGTGCGGGTCACTGACTGCTGATGGAACAGCTGATATCTCCGCTTTCGTTTAGCAAGAGTTGTCTGAGAGAATGTTACAACATTGCGAGCCCAACCGTCACTGAGTGAGTGAGGATAATAACATGCACAGTTTCTGAGATTTTCTTGGAATTTCAGTATAAAATGCACAAATTACTTAGAGACGCTGTTGGGAATTGCTCCAAGAAAAAGTGGTCCTGATATATTGCCGAAAGTCTGTGACCCTTGAAATGTGAGATAGACAGTAGGACATTTCCCCATTTGGACACTTTTCCCTATCTGGTCATTACTCTCTCTCACTCCTCCCTTCTTGAGGATTTTTTTAAATCGATAATTCAAAGTAATTCACGTTAATTTGAGTTTGTGATTATTTAATATCAGTCACTTGTGAGGCTGATAAAACAATAGAACAGTCACGCATATGGTGGGAAATCTAAGCCAGCTTCATTAGCTAAAACAATATGTTTTGCTTAAACTCAGAAAACCGAAAACCGAGAGCTTCATGATAAGATCCTGATCGGTGACTATTACCATCTGAGGGTAGCAGCAGGGTGTTAGCCAGGATGAAAAATATGCCTGTCTAAATTGGACAGGCTACTTCCCTGTTTCATATCTCTATCATGTTAAATTTTTCAAGTTTTGTCTGTCCAAATTTGAAATTGCCTGTCCAATGGACAGGTGGACGGGTCTTTGACTATTAACACCATGGGTAGCGCGACTCTCACCCCAAACATCCTTGTTTTCCAATTTAAATTTGAAACATTCCCTTGCCGATATTATCTCTTGTTTCAAAGCATCAGTTTATGGCCCAGTGCCAACAGTGATATATATTATAATATATATACTTTTAGGCCTACCATGATGAAAGTTATCCTGCAGACAGACAGATTGATGGTAACATATGTGATGCCATGAGAATACCAATCCCTAAAAGAGGGAGGAGTGAAACCAGTTCAACATTGGCCAAACCAGCAATGGAAACAGTATTTGGGTAAGACATAATGACATAAAATGTAAGACCGAAATATTATTTGTCTCCACATATACTTTTAAAAAGTTGGGAAGGTACATGTATCATTATGTATGTATCATTTGTCCCACCAATTTTTTCCAATCACATTAGTACATATATGTGTAGGTATAATTTTATTCAGAATGGTCTAAGGACCCATTTTCATCACATTCTTGGATATACCCCGTAACCTGTGAAGATATTTACCTAACATGTATCACTAGTCTATGGGTGGCTGTTGGCGCAAATCTGCGGAAATCTGTTACTATATTTCCATGTATCCATGTTTGACATTGCAGAATATGAAATAACAAGCTACTTTCAAGTAGAAGAATTCCAGGAAACCAGAGAGTTCCAAAACAACAGGAACACTCACAAAAACACCCACAGGAATCGCCAGGGTAAGAGAAGGCAATGCATTTACAATATAGATGTTTATATTTAATATTAAAGACACTGAACATATCAACAACACTCAGATCACTCATCACCACCATGTTGAATTGTCAAGGCCACACCATCCTATCACTTACAGAATTGCATCAAAGTTTTAGATTCTATCTTAATCATATTTTATACAATAATCATATGTTTCGGTTTCAAATGCTTTTCTAAAGGCAGGTTCACTTGAAATTGAGTTTATAATTAAACCCAAACATGTTGACACTGATGTGTTCAAACCATGTTTAAACAAGAGCCCAATGGGCTTCAATATACGCCTGTAAATCTGGAATAACACTGGTCCAAAATTTAGGTTCTTTGATAGCTTTGATCCCGATGGGTAGCTAGCAATGCAGAGAAAGGTCTACAATTTTGTGCTTCTGAGAATGTAACAAATATCACATCATATATTGAATGATAAAGTAAATTGGGCTTAACTCTTGGTAACTAGGTGACCTTGAAACAAGAGCCGAGAGCTCACATATCCCACACTGAAATTGACAATAGTCAAACACAAGAAAATAGTAGTTTTCCTTCAAATTGATTCCTTTCAGGTGAGAAAATTTTTTATGATGGAAGAAAACATGAAAAAAGTAATGTCAGAAGTAAACCTTTGTTCTTGAGTTAATAAATATGTATAATGTTCATAAAGTATCCCTCTCCCAGTTAAATTAGAAAATGTATGGTTTTAATTTCACAACAGTTCAACTAAATGTAGCTGTTTTTCACATGTATCAAACACGGGAGACAACTCTACTGGACAAATGTCATATACATGTAGGGGAGACAGCTAAACTGGATTAAGTTTTGAAAGACAGTGACCTTGACCTTTGACAAATTTTGGTACCAATCCATACCTTGAATCTAGAGATATTGCACGGATGTTAATGGATGAATGGACAGATAGATGGACCGAGATGACCATCGTATTACACGAGCAGGTATATGGAAATGATTTAATGAGTTCTCGATTTTGGGGTCACAGTGACCTTGACCTTTGACCTTGACCTAAGTTTTGGTACATGACACATCATCTCCCCTTAAAGTAGCAATCGACAATGGACAACAAAAATCTAGACCTAGTAGTTCTCTCCCCGCTAAAGGAGGAGAGACCTAGCGGTATATCATTTAGGAGGACACGTTTGACCAGAAAATGTAGCGCACAATAAAGCACGGCAGACGAATCGATCAACCAAATGTGGCCCGTATACCTCATATACTTGGGAAGGAAAACGGTATATTCACAACCACGATTATCTCAAGGTACTCCTTTCTGGGGTCTTTTCTCTCGCACTCCTCGACTTGCACCGTTTAAACTTTCTAAGTTGGTCGGACGCGCATGCGTTAAATAACCGGAAGATTGCGATGGTGACCTCATCATCACGGTTTTATCCAAACACGTCTCTACTAGTGCAAACGATCTCTACCATCTGTACAACGATATGGTCCAGATCGTTTGCACTGGTAGAGACGTGTTTGGATAAAACCATGATGATGTCACCATCGCAATCTTCCGGTTAGTTAATGCATGCGCGTCCAACCAACTTAGAAAGTTTAAACGGTGTGAGTCGAGGAGAAAATGGAACAGGTGCGAGAGAAAAGATCCCAGAAAGGAGTACCTTGAGATAATCAGGGTGTGAAATAGGAAATCAAATTCCAGTTGCCCATGGGCAAGTACGGGCAACCAACATATTCAGATGCATTGCAATTAAAGAAGAATTTAGTTGCCCAAAGGGCAAAGGGTTATTTCACACCCTGATAATCGTGGTTGTGAGTATATCGTTTTCCTTCCCACGTATATAAGGAGCGACATTTGGCTGATCGATTCGTCTGCCATGCTTTATTGTGCGCTACATTTTCTGGCATGTCTGGTCAAACATGTCCTCCTAAATGATATACCGCTAGGTCTCTCCTCCTTTAGCAGGGAGAGAACTACTAGGTCTACACAATTTTAACAATTTCATGATTTCGGGATCACAGTGACCTTGACCTTTAACCCACATTTTGGTACGTAACACGTCGTTTCCCCCTAATGTATCTACTGGCAACAAAAAAAATATTATTATTGATTTCCTGATTTTGGGGTGACAGTGACCTTGGCATTTGACCCTGACCTAAATTTTGGAACACAACACATAGTCTCCCTTCAATGTATCAGTGGACAAATAAAATCATGATTTTTAACAATTTCATGATTTTGGGGTCACAGTGACCTTGACCTTCGACCTACATTTTGGAACTTGACACATGTCCCCCTAATGTATCTACTGACACAAAAAAAAGGTAATTTTAAAGATTTCTTGATTCTGGGGTCACCGTGACCTTGGCTATTGACCTTGACCTAAATTTTGGTACATGACAAATCGTCTTCCCTTATTATATCAATGAACACAAAACATCATGATTTTTAACAATTTCATGATTTTGGGGTCACAGTGACCTTTTCTTTTGACCTTGACCTACATTTTGGTATGTTACGGTAATTCCCCTAATAATTCGGTCACCGAAAGTGCAGCAAAAATGGCATAAATCTGGCAATATTTTCCATGGCACCAGCTGCAAAGTGTCACATTTTGTCATGACTTTTCTTCAATTTGAATGAAGGATGGGAATGTTACTTTTTCTCTGTGTTCAAATAACAGAGTTGAAAAGTGAACTTCCTGTGATTGAATTATTAGGGGAATTACCATACACATCATGTCCCCCTAATGTATCTACTGACACAATTTTTTTTAAAAATAATTTTCTAATTTTGGGGTCACAGTGACCTTGACTATTGATCTTGACCTAAATTTTGGTACATGACAAATCGACTCCCCGTAAGCTATCAATGAACACAAAAAATCATGATTTTTAAAAATTTCATGATTTTTCGGTCACACGGACCTTTGACCTCGACCTACATTTGCTGTGCAACACATCGTTCCCCCTAGGGCATCCAGTCACCAAAAATTAGAACTGTAAATAGAAAACTGTCAATGATCAATGATTTTGTTATTTTAGGCAACAGTGACCTTCGACCTCTGACCTCGACCTCCATTTTGGTACGCGACACATTGTCTCCACCTAGTTGTATCCACTCACTAAAAATTGCAATCGTGAATAGTAAACGTTCACAGATATCAACCGTACACGAACAGTGATTTCCTGCTTTTAGGCCAGTGACCTTTGACCTCTGACCTGAAAGAGTTGAAAACTGTCAATGATCAATGATTTTGTGATTTTATGCAACAGTGACTGTCGACCTCAGACCTCGACATCAATTTTACCAATGTGGTATGTGACACATCGTCTCCCTGTAGGGTATCCACTCACCAAAAATCTGAACCGTAGAAAGCAAACTGTCCCAGATATAGACCGGACACAAGGGACGGACAGACAGACGGAAACCGCCATCACATAATACGCCCACCTCTTGGTTTAAAAACCACAATGGGAACATTAGGAATAGGTTTTTACCTCCCACACCCCAATTTGGTCAAAGGGTATTGTTGTCGTCATGTACATCCATCTGTCTGTCAAAGCTTTCTCCTTACCAAGATATCTTTGGAACAACTTGTTCCAGGCACCCCAAACTTGCGGTGCACATCCATATGTGCATTATATGACCCAGAACCATATTGAATCTGACCCGATTGGGTGGAAACGTTGGTGGCCATCTTTATTTTATGCGAAACCATTAATCTTGTGTATCTCGGATACCATTTCGCTGTTCAATGCGAAACTTGGTATAGATCATCGATACATCAAGAAACTTCAAAGGAATGACCGAACCAGTTTCCCTGATTGGGTGGAAATCTTGGTGGCCATCTTTAATTTATGCAATATCTTTAATGATGTATATCTCTGATACCATTTAAGTGTTCTATACGAAACTTTGCATACAGCATCGATGTATCAAAAGACTTGCAATGAATAACCACATCTGTTCCTCTGAGTGGCCGGAAGGATGTGCGGCCATCTTTACTTTATGCAAAATCATTAACCATAGCTCTGATACTGTTTGATGTAAACTTTGGTATACATCATCGATGCATCAAGAGATTTACAATGAATGACAGATCTGATTGGGCGGAAATGTTGGCAACCATTTTTAATTGATGCAAAATCATTAATCTATATCTGTGAGACTGTTTTAGTGCTTCAGATGAAACTATAAATCATTGATACATCAAGAAATTTACAATTAATGACAACCAATTTCTCTAATTAGGTGGTAAACTTGATTGACATCTTTAATTTATGCAAAATCTATACCTTTGGTACTGTTCAAGTGTTTGATGCAAGAATTTGTAAACATCATCAATACATCAACAGACTAACAATGAATGACAGAACCGTTTTCTCTGATTGGATGGAAACATTGCCAGCCATATTTAATTTATGTAAAATCATTGATGATCATCTATATTATATCCTTTGATACTGTTCAAGTGTTCAGTATGATACTTGGTGTATATCATAGATACATAAAGAGACAAGTAATGAATGCCAGTTTGTCTGACTGGACGGAAACCTTGGGTGCCATCTCTAATTGCAAAATTCTTAATAATTTGTATATTTGTCACCTGACTGCTTGGTGTACCTAACGTCTTCAAAGTAGTATGGGTCAAACTGAATACATTATGAATGGCTGGCACCCAGAGACGAGGGGTTTTCATGTGCGCAGCTTCGTATTTGATATGCTAAGAGCCATGTTATAAACTATTTAACCTTCTATAAACATCTTTTCAAATAAACCAGAATCTAGCCATGTTGTAAAAAGTATGTCGCTGTGCATACAAAAGTGACACACCGTCTACTTCATGGAAGAAATGAAGCATGCATAGTTTTCAGTTGTTGTCATATCGGTTCAATATGGTACATGTAATAAGGAGTAGGTGGGTAGAAATAACTACACTAGAGACACCTAAAGTAAGTTTTAGTTTTCATCTAATTCCATGGGTAATAAAACCCTGTTGAACAGTTCAAAAACTTACTGAGCCGGTAAATCCGCAGCCTCATGTTGGAGAAAGTCCACATCTCCTCACTTTATCCATTATCATGGATAGCCATGTTTTATACATGTATGTATGCTTATCTGATTTACTATCTTTCAGAATTGAAGAGGGCAAAAATGGTGGACCTACCTACGATCCTGTTTGAATTCCATATAGCTATTTCAGATCCTGTATCTGTGTTTATGTGAGAAACTGTTTCAATCTTTAAGGGATGCTGAGAATAATAACAAACTTTGTGAGTTCAAAAAAATATAGCCTATACTCATTTGAGCAGCCAGAAATGTTTCGATCAAACCACGATGATCAGGCAGTGTAGAATCGGTCACGCATGATTAACTCTGGAACATTCACTAAAGAAAAAAACAGTCCTGATGTGTATTGCATGCCACGAAGATCTCACAGTGAAACATAATTTGATTGACTGTATAGATTTTAAGAGATTCTTTTTATTGAACAGCTACTTTAGAACACCTTTTTAGTCGAGTAAAAGAAGAGTCAATTTGATGTTATTTGAGAGAAATCGGTCTATTGTATAAATTTTAATGTATGCACTGATGTTTAATGTGTTGTGTTGATCACTTTTAGATCACTGGGTTGTGGACATGTTTTGCTGACATACTTAGAATTTTACCCGAGATATTGCTGAACGCGTCATTAACCCTTAATTCTCTCTCTCCTACTTATGAATGTTAGGTAATTTGTACATGAACTTTGATCCTGCGCCTAATATCAAATTTATTTGTCAAATTCTCATATTAATAAAAACAGTCGAAATGGACTACACATAGGTTGAACTGTCATTGTATATATGTATCATTATGGTCATTTTCAAGACCTCACCTGTCATGTTCAGGTATTAGATTATACTGTTTTTTAATGGTTCATACATCCTAATAAGTGGTACATGTACTTGGACCAGACTAAAACCACCAGCTGTGGCCGATACAGTAATCTCCATGATTCAACAAACTGTTTGAGCAGCAGGTCATACAGTGGCAGAAGATGAAAGTTCTAATGTGTGTCAAAATTCAGTCATCGGGGAGTGATGCAGGTTTAGGAACCTTGTGATGAATGTTGTACGATTCAGACACAGTACTATCGGATCCCCTTAAAAGTTAGGATTCCCACAACGACAAATAGCAATTATCATTCCAACAATGTCTAGTTAACATGATATTTTAACTTCTGAGGTAAAGTTACATTTGCTATAATGCTGTGGATAAATTTTAAATTAAGTATTGGGTATAAGAAGCCTAT
>JAVTVY010030323.1:0-13291 GCA_036873755.1 Hanleya hanleyi | reverse complement strand
TGGAATTAGACAAAAGTTACTACGAGCGTAAAACCAGAGATTCTGCACGCTCAATCGGCGTTTGCCGTCAGTGTGCAATATTCGACTCATTCATAGGTCCATTGGTGAGAGAGATAAACACAACTTTCTGAACTACACCCCAATTACATATATTTAATGCGCGAGCGTTTGGCGCGCACATCGTAACCTTTATAATGTATTAAACAGATCAATTGATAACGGCTCTGGCGTGAGAGTCGAAAGCTTGTGCACTGATACGATGCTCGTGTATTATAGCTCAAAGTGTGCCTATCTTTATATTTTAATGTTGTTTCCATAATCTTAATGTTTGAGCGAACTCTGCAACCGAATCCGTGGAGTTGCTCTCCCGTAGGTTTTCACAATGCAGGCCAATATGATAAATATTATATTTCTCAAAATTGATTTCCATAAAAATGAATTCCTGGGTGGCTCATAACGCTAGTTGTGCACATTAGATCACGGGACAAGTGACTGTACTTCACTGGGACAACAACGGAAGCATGAACTATGGGCAAGTATAGCTCAGACGGCAAGAGCAACACGACGGATTGAAGCGATCGAGGGTTCGATTCTCGCAGACGGATAAATGAAATAATATTTTCCATATATTCCAAATTCCTTCATGTGGAGGAGGGTGCTAAACTCCATACCGAGTCACCATATCTACATCACGAAGGTAGTTGTGCTCATTTCAATTCCAAGAGAAATGGTTCACCTTCTTTGGGGCAATCTGTGGGAGTATAAGGGATGAAAGATAAGAATAACAACAAAGACGGGAGGAATCGTGGATTCGATTTTCGTTGACTGCTATGTAACTCGGTACATCCAAATAGTGTTCCCTGTACAAATCCTTCAACAATTTCTAAGCCCTTGTAGATTTCCCATTCAGCACCAGTATATGCGCTTTACAAAGGAAGTGTTGCCCAAAACTGAAACGGACGTTACGATGTCGAAAGACGCGAAGCGATGTCATTGATCGCGTGACTTCACGACAATGTTTAATCTATAGCAATTCTGCATACCGAAATCATTGCTTGTCAAAATGTGTAAATAAAATAACATAATATTGTCCAAGTAACCAAATCGATTATTGTCTAACCTCGGTGTAACGTCACATGGGCAATAATGTTTCGCAAATTTCGCTGCTAATCTCGGCACAACCCGATATCAATAATAACTCACTTCTAAATTATAAGATCTTTATTATATGTCTAGTATGAGTACTGGTATACTAAATTTGGAAACTTTTAAACACCCTAGAAATTAGAGAAATTCAACTTAAACAAGTAGATTCAACTCAAATATATTAATTTTTCAGATCTAGAGAGCAAAATTAATCCTTATTCCGCAATCTAAGGCGACCTCGTCATATGATGGAACATTGTAAATGCAACAGTGTAATTTAGTAACAGTAAAATTTCACAAAATATCAAGTAAATGAACTTACGCAAGCTTTGATACCTTGTCAATGCTGTTGGGAGCAAATCCTTTTCCGCAGGATCAGGAAGTCTGTTTGGCCAGCAGCAATTAACGGAAACATAAAAAGTGATTATTTATGTTATCGAGATTCGGTCGAGATTGGTATGTTCTGTCTTTGGAAAATAAAAATTATTGCAATTGCTGACTCGTAGACGTAGGAATTGGCCAGGTTACGAGAAATGCAACTTGGCTTACTGGTATTCATATATGTATGTACACATACAGGTTATCTAAAAACAGTTCGAAGCCTGGTCACTATCATCGTACACCATAAGGTTAGCATACAAAACTACACAAGGTCTGTGTTAGATATGTGCAGTAAACGGGCGTAAAGGTAGGATGGATCAACATCTGGTGAGACCAACATTTAATAGGATACATAGTTTAAGTTATTGTTATGATATATAGACTGCATGCTTCCTCATACATCTATTCGACATCTCATCGGAAATTTTGTGACAATAATTAAATATGAATATTATTAATTTCTTGGGCTAAAATTGTTTGGCCATGGAAGATTAATTATACCAATAGATTATAGCTTGATAGTTTGATGATGTTATTTTTGAAGATCCTTTACCATCAAGTTATCACTTTTGCCTAAATACAAGCCGGATAATCCAGGCGATTCGTGTCCTAAGTATATAACACATGTTGCAAGATTTTGCACTCCGGCTCCATTCATATGATATATTTTTGCCTATAGATATCAGGCCCCTGGTGCCTTGCGAGGCCACATAAGAATGGAACTGATTTTTGTGACTGCCTTCCATAAGCATGTACTTGTATTCTTTCAGTAAAGCGGATCACTCTTCGGCCAAGATACGTAAGTATTTGATAGTGTCCATGGATGATTTCTGACTTAGTTTAACGGGAGATTAATGGAGTACAATTACAGATGCAGCATTCCCTCGATTACCACTTGTACGTCAGTTTCCTCATTTGAAAAATCTCACTCATTCCGTGCCAAGATGGAAATCTGATGGTTTCAATAAAATTCTGGTAAAATATCCATGGTTTCGCAGTTGTTTCGTAGGTCATATTATGACATACTCTCCCTAATTCTAATAATACGCTAGTATCAGAAATATCCGTGAAAATTAACATAGTGCTTCCAAGCCGACCGGGGGGGGGGGATTTTTTGTAAATTATCTCGCTAGTTATCTTACCCTTCCATGCCACGCGTTGTCGATCTCTTTCTACAGTAGCAGAAACACAAAACCGCCGGAATTACCACTGCAGCTGTTATGATGACATACCAGTACCATTCTGAAAAATTAAAGATTCACCACAATAAAAGGAATAATAATAATAACTAGAACTGCGAGCAGTTTTAAGGTCTTCCGAGTCTAGATCTTCTAGATGGTTTAGATATTATTTTAACCAATGAAAAAACAGCATTATGATGTGTGAACTATCGAAATATATATGTGCATACAAAATGTACATACTGAACTATACCCCCCTCTCCTCCCGTATTGGTTGATGAAGTAGTGGTAGTGCTAAAGGACAGTACAGGAATTTCAGTTGCTTGATAAAGTCACATACGTATTAATGGCTCGTGTCGGCAAATTGTGATATATGTATCAATAAACTTCAAAATGCATATGAAAAAGCGATCACAGTAATACAATTTTGTCAAACAACTCGTGAAAGATCAGTCGATGTCCAAGGATAGTCAGGCAGAAAAAATGCTTCGTGTCGGCTAATATAAAGTTTTTGCCTTTCTTTGACGAGAATCCGAAATGGAACTGTCGATACCCAAGGATAGTCACTCACAACATTCTTGTCAGCTAAGGCTTTGTTTATATTTCAAGAGCATTAGCCGGCTTTCAAGACATGCTGTGATAACCACAACCTGTTTGCATAGTCTTCATCTCCATATAACACCGCATATAAAAATCGTCAGTTTTGCACGTAACTGCCGAAATTGCCCAGGCCGGTTCATATGAAAATAGACCAGTCGATTCAAGATTCGATGAATGAAGCCAACCAATTATGAATAAAGTGTGACTGGTAAATCGTCCTTATTTACAAATATTATAGAGTACCTTCTGGATAGACCAGAGATTGATATGAGTTATTCTGAAATGTTGTACAACCCTCTGCAAAACTCGAGTACGGGTGAACTGCTCAAAAGCCCGCACACAAAATACAAAGTGGAAATAGACTCTGCAGGAGAACATACACTTGGTTACTATGACTGGCTATTAGATCAGGCCATTTAACGTGGCAGGGTCGTATCTGTAAACAGCGATCATCCACGTTCAGGCGGAAAAGGTTGTCATGTATCCGTGAATGTTTATATAAAGAGCAGACTGTCTACAGCCTACTGTCTGGGTTTTGCATTGTTCATTTGAGACATACTTTCGGCCCTTTTCTCTGCCTTGAGAAAGCTGTGCACAGACACCCAAATAGTCCCTCTGATTAACTTCATATTAGGTCCCGAGTTAAAATCAAGCTCTCGGCGAAATCGAACACATTTCATAATCCAAACACCTACCACTGGCCTTCATTTATTATTCGTCACAATAATGGCAGAAACAAATGAAAACAAATTCTTCTCTGGCAGAGGTTGCCTAAAGCAGTCAATGGAATGGGACTTTTTCCGTTAATACGCAAACTTGAACGAATTACATGTGATAATAGCGGGAAATTATTTAAGCTAGGATTAAATGAAATGAAACAATAGAAAGTAAGCTATGATATTATCCAATAATAAAACAACTGAGCATTTAGTGCGGGATATAATTTAATGCGGCATATACTTACCACGAGTATTGACCTACCTTTGCTGCAAGTGACGTCAATCCATCATTTCGCAAATTTGGGTGATTTACATTTGAGAATAGCGGGACAATATAATGCAACAAACTGCAAGGCTGTACCTTTCATAGTTCCAGAGTTATAGCCGGTACAATATGTGTTCCGTTTTTGACAAAATTCAAGATGGCGGCCAAACCACGTGACCTAGAAACTTGTTGTTTGCATATTCTGCATCGTCAAGTCCTATTACATATAACAGATCGCTTTTCCCGTCGAAATATGTAACTTCAAAGTATCACAACAACAACAACGAACATCCTATATTGATTGGTCAATATCGGCCATTTTGAATTGATGGATCAACTCATCATGGGCTTTTTGACGTTGATCAGTGATCACGCATGTCAAATTACAGAGCAATCCATCCAGCCGTTTTGGAGGAGAAGATTTTTTAGGAAAATAGGTCAATCCAATATGGCTGCCGAACCGCTTGACCAATCAAAAATTCCGAGGTTGAGTGCAACACTTCATGATCTGTCTGATTAGTCTGTGAAGTTTGAGCATCATCGATCGGACGGTTTCAGAGATCTAGCAGAGACAAAATCATGGAGAAGAAAATAATAATAATCCGAACAGATACAAATAGTCTTCCGATTGCCATCGGAAGCCTAATAATAATAATAATAATAATAATAGAAGGATAATTGATATGTATATTGTGAAAAATATTGCAATGTGTACTTGACTTAGTCAATCAGTCAGTCACTAAGTTGATATTTTTCGACTACAAACGTGGCGTACAATGGGTTCATTTACCAAATCTCGAGAAAGTGTTAGCACCCATAAAACATTCTTTAACTCTACTACATATAAGGGATATCATTCTTGGGATGTTTCTTAGTTTATAGAGTGTCTTGAATTTCTCATTAATACTATCTATGTGATATTTCGCAATACAATATATCAACAGAGTGGTACGCCCATTTTGACCTTTTGCATGTGCTTTAAATTACAACACATATAAGGGAAGTGGGAAGAGGTACCGACATACTGACAGAGTCACATGACTTCACAGTATAGTCTTCCGGTTAACCTATTCTAAAGCACATACAAAGAATCTAACGATTCGTGATATGTGTTGTATCTCAGGTACGCTTTCATTATACCTGTTCATGTGGCAACTTGGATTAAAAACCGATCATTTCATAGCCCGTTCTTTCTCATTCACCAAACGCTATATAGACGATCTTCTCGCTGTGAGTATAATCGCCATATAAATGAGGGAGTGAAAGATATATACCGACCTCCACTGGATTTGAAGGAAACTACAGATAGGCCTAAATGCATCATATTTAGATAAAAATGAAGCAAGCCTTCTCTCTCGCCGACTTTACGACAACAGAGATGATTACAGTTTATATATCGCGTCCAGTAGCATTTGCTAGATCCTGTGTTAAATGTGACAATTTTAACCAACGTCACAAAACTTTATTTCATAAACCTATGAAATAGGGCTATACCACCAACTGCTTCTACTATTACTTTCTGAAATTTGGCGATACGCGCCGCATGCTGATAGCATAATACGAGCATAACGTGCAAGATTTATGGTGTTACGTTTCGGCGTTTGGATTATGGACGCGGAAATTCTTTAATGCACGACGGTTGAATATTGAATGACGGTCTAGACGCTCGTATAGTTGAAAATTAGATTATATGCCCGCTTTTCCGTTGCCTGATGGGAATTGGTTTGGTATGTCAAATATGAGAGAAATCTTTTGCATTTGAACGTTGGCCCATTTATTCTCAGACCAATCACACGAATATTATGTCTATCTTTAAAATATGGTGCAAGCATAAGTAACAGTTGATTAATCCTTCTTACCGAGCTGAGATGGTATCACCGGTGGAGTATCTGGAAATATATACATACATGAATATAGAAAATGCAAGCATCATACACAATATTGACTGAACCCTTTTGCGACTTTACTTGATTGATAGTAAAATAGACGTATCGGCGGTGGTAGATCCAGTTTTCTTTTGTCTTTTATAAACATTTGGATGATGTGAGATCAATACCACCAGTAGAGTTGTTGCCCTTATCCTGCTGCAAAAATAAATAGAGTACTCCTCCTGATGGGCCTTCGACATGTATGATATATATTAGAGAAGACAACATATGTATATTTCAAAAACTGCTCACGTGAACTTTTAGCACAAGCATGATTGGCCTTGGTTGTACAGTTTGAAAGGCTGCTGTATGTTTCGTTACATAGAGGACTGGAGCATTCTTTACAGGGCTGTGTCGGTGATGACACATTGGAATACGTCTTCCCGTTGACACATGGCGCACACTTTGTGTTCTGGTCTTCTGTACCTGAAAAAGGTAATATGTTAGAATTATTTTAATATGTTAATTAACATGTACTTGTGAAGAATTTAGAAACGACACTAATCCCAAAGCCATGTTTTAAAATATCTGCATAGTGGAAAATATTTTCTAAGTATTCTGTTACTACTATTTATCGAAGAGTAGTGCAGTGTGTGGTATGTGGAGAGATATGGCTTGGACAACTTTCTTTTGCACAGAAAGGCAGGCATATATACACATAAAGCGGAGGTCAGTACATGATTAGGGGTCTACTTATGTGGGGAAAAACTGACTGACTCAAACGAATTCTTCTCTGGCACTTGAAGCAGAGACAAGAATCATGACTGGTCCAATATTTATCCTCAAACTTCCGATTCAGATATCTCACAAATATTAGCTGAGAAAGCTGAAACGTGTATAATAGACGTGATCTCCATACGAAACAACGAATCCCCAACGACATATCTTTACAGTGTGCCAGCTACCAAAGTGGTTGTCAGTTTATACTTTCAATTATCAGGTGAGTAAAGTACAAATTTCAATAAGGTTACCTAATTGAGTAACGAAATGCACGTTTTAATATTTTGTTACTGAAAAAAATAGCAATTCTCTAACCGTGTTGATGTATGTTGGAGAGAGAGAGAATTAAGGTTCAGTACTATTTCAGCTATATAGCGACGATCCAAAAAAATATCTAAGTATTGAAATTAATAACTTAGTAATCCAACATATTAAACATACACACCTTAAAACTTATGCAACAAACCGATTTCTCTCAAATAACCTCTCAGTCCTCGCTCACCCGATCCAAAAAGGATCCTACAATCTCAAAATCTATAGAGTCGATACGAATATGTTTCACTTTGAGATCTTTGTGGCATGAAATACACCTTGGGTTTTTTCTAGTAAATGTGGTTTATGTCCATTCACTTCCTGATTGTTTATTTCCACTATTTTCTAACTGTTCCTTCTTAGTTTTCACACAACGTAATGGCAAATAATGGTAGTTATATAATTTTCCGATTCAATTACTTGGACTTTCGCTAAATTTCGTCGTCAATAAAAGAATTTTTGCGTAACCGAAATACTTATTTTGTATGACAGTATCAATTGCAAATGTGTATGAAATAAGTGAAAATAGAAGGAACACAAGATGGTTCTTACAACAGATAAAATTATTGCCATTATCTCCAACTTTCCTTACATACATAATTACTTTACTCAAATTTGTACTTTACCGGACTGATCAAGTTTATATCCCAGTTAGAAAGTTATCCAATTCCAGTATACTCTCATCTTTACGATAAAAGTCTTTTGGTAATAGCACAGAAAAGAGTAAGTTTGGAAAAAAACTTTCATCGTTCGGAAATCGGTTCACGAAAAGAGCTGTGTTGAGGAGGTAATTTTAGAACAAAATGGCCGAGATAGTGCTGTTAAAATACCGCTCTTGATAGCTGTTATACCCAGAGGGTCACAGCTCAAATCATACATAGCGATAATCTAACAACTCGACTACATGCGCTTTACCAACCTGTTATCCTGGAATTGATTGGTGTTAATAGTTAAAGAGGTATTTATATACTAACCTTTTTCGAAGACGCCATACCCTATTTGACACTCTGTATGTGGATAGCAATATCCATCTTCCTTGTTCCGGTAGAAACCTGTATTACATTCACAACGGATATTCTGTGTGGTACGGCATGATCTCACTACTCTTTCGTTGGGGTTATGGCACCGAGTTTTACAAGGCTCACACGACTCCGCACGATCGTAGCACATACTGTATTCTCCAAGGGAACATTTCTGACAATGATCAAGACTATCCCTGTTTGTACAGTGGCTTGTCACTTTCATGCCTGGTGGACACTTTCGGCACTCATGCGATCGCCCTTCCAAATCAGTGTATGTGTAGGTCGCTGGGGTAAGGCACTTTGACTTCCAACCGTAAGCATCCAAATCTGCAGTTATGCAAAATTGGACACACACACCCAAACATATAACGCATATAACTGGATATATTCCCATCATCAGGCTGGCTGGTTTTTGGTAGCGCGAGTATATATCTGTAAAAACAAGCAGATAAGTATGGTTTACTATAAAATTTGGTTTATGCGGATGTATGTATGTATGTGACTCAACACCACGAGTAGGTCCCATGACGTGGAGTGCTACAGGTTTGTTTTTGTCTTTAAAAAGGATATTGGACGCCCCGATATTAAATATATGTAGTTTTATTATTTTGGTGGGGAATTTAAGCCATACGACGTCGAGCATTGCCGGTTATTTTTTCTGGGCATTCTTACATTTACCAGGTTTACGCCGTGTTGAGGCGTTTATTCCATCAGACGTCCACGATGCTCATCCATTAACATCAAATGAGTTGTTTGAGCTGATCTGTCATCAAAGCTCCCGAGCTAGGGAATCTAATTCCGATTAAGCCGGCGCTATGGACCGTGTGGATACTTGATAGTCTCCACATGAACAGCTGCAATAAAAGCGCGGCTGAAATACTAAGGCTACGTCCGAGAGTCCACCGTATTCTCGGGTCTGAATGTTAGGTGTAGAGTCATATGGTTGCTGTTTAGTTGCCAGACGTCGTGACTTTTTTCCCACCTCTTGCATATCGCTCCAATTTATCATCTGCATATGGCAGGATTCTGCTGGTGGGTTTAGTCCCCGAGACCCGCCCTCTGTACATGTCTCTCGACAAATATATGTAGGTTTATTGTTTTGGTTGGAAATTTAAGCCGTACGACGTCTGGCATTACAGGTTTGTTTTCCTGGGTATTCTTGCATTTACCAGTTTTACCCCATGTTAACGCGTTTAATCCATCAGACGTCCACGATGCTCATCCATTAACATCAGATGAGTTGTTTGAGCTGATCTGTCATCGCAGCTCCCGAGCTAGCGTATCTAATTCCGCTTAAGCCGGTGCTAGGGCCATGTAGATACTTCATTTTCTCCACATAAAAAGCTACAAAAAATGCGCGGCTCATATACTAAGGCTACATCCAAGAATCCCCCGAATTCTCGGATCTGAATATTAGGTGTCAACGAATACTTTCCTGTAGTGTCATATGTTTGCTTTTTAGTCGCCAGAATTTCCGCCTCTTGCATATCGCTCCAATTTAGTATTCTTATATGGATTACAAGGAAGTTCTGTGAACGTATTATAGTTCGGAATAGCGTTACGTATCTCAGGATCATTCAGGATTCGTGGTACATACGTCTAACACTTTATCCAACTAGTTGAGTTTCAAGAAAAGCCGGGGCTTTGTGATTATGTTCACTGGACGATATTACTTAGTGGGTTTAGCTAACAAACCCAACAGTATACATAGCGTGCGTACAGTCCTGTATGCGTTACCACTAAGGGCTATCTAATGTTGCGTTTAATTGTTGCCTGTATATGGCGAGATTCTGCTCTTGGACGCTTTAAACTTTATGGAACCATGGCTGCCCAGATGTCTCCGTTGACGAGGTTTAAATAGCAGGGTAATAATGGATATATTCGAATGGCGGTTAGCTGCATTGGCGAACCCTTTGACATTATCGTTTAAACACTGAAACACTGACCCAAGCTTTAGCATCCAGAATAGCGTTTTCATTCTTCTATGAAATGCAAATGGGGAATCCTTGGTGGATGGGTAGATGCCGTCTATGATCTGAATTCTGGGGCCAGAGAAATGCTTATCTGTATAAATTTTGAGATGCAAGCTTTGTAAAAATGCTTATCCATGATACTGTAGGAGTTTTGAGATGCTCCTTCGGTGGCGGCGCTCATGTGCCGTTTAAGTTTGTTTGAGTCTAAATAAAACTATATCATTGAAGTATATGATAGTGCGGGGTGAAATCATTTTCCTCCTGTCTCATAATCCGCACTTGGTACTTATCTTGGCACTGTATTTGTCTTACTCGCAATATTTATCCAACAGTACAACATATTTTTTTATACATTTTACGGTAAGTTATATGAGTCGCAAATATTAGTCCCGTAGTAGAATAGCTAGATTTGATATAATTCAGACCTACCACGTATTGGTAAAAACAATGTGGACGACGGCTATCTACTGAATGCAGGATCTGATACGCGTTTTATACATATGACTCAGCATAAATGTGCCTGTGTCACACTCCAAGTTTGGCACTAATTTTATATAGTCTCTCGTATATACATAAAACACAATTTGGGTGTGGCCATTCCCACCTTCTTGGACCTTAGTAGTAGTAAGAGGTGAAATTCGTGTCTATTCAGAGTAGGTAACTCTTTTTGGGCTGTCATCCACCAGAATTGACCTTTGACCCTGGCTGCGTATGCACACAATATCAAATAAAATGAGGGGCATGGGTCAAAGGTCACTTCCGGTCAACAGTTATCTGCCCCTAAATAGACACGCATTTCCCCTTCAGTTACTTCGACGTTAATTGATATCGCCAAGAAAAATGCAGCAACAGTTATCTGCCCCTGAGTACAAATTTATATGTCCTTGGGGTACTTCGGTGTTAATTGACATGTCCGGGAAAGAATTAGCAAGAATTATCTGCCCTTGCATACTACTTTTATGTCATCAAATATGGTCCCCGACAATATCACCCGCTATATGCCCAGCTTAAATGGCAAGGGGGAACCATCATTTTCTCCACACGTCCTATACCGAGAACCAAAGGGTCTAGAGACATGGGGATTTTACCAAATGAGGTAAAGTGAGGGGTGCGAAAGGGGCGGAAATAGGATTACGCCTGGGCAACCGGAAGTGGAATCGTGCACGGAGAACCTATGGGGCTAGAGACATGTGATTTCACCAAATACTCCGCCCTAGGGTAATGTGGGATGCGGAATAGGTTTACGCATGCGCAACAGAAAATGAAACCTGCACCGAGAACCAGTGGGGCTAGATACATGGGATTTCACCAAATGCGTCCCCTGGGCCCAGGCCTCCGCCCAAGCGTAATATGGGGTGCGGAAATGGGGTTGTGCATGCGGTTGCGCAACCGGAATCCTGTACGGAGAACCAGTGATGCTAGGGAAATTGGGATTTCACCAAATCAGTCGCCTGGACCTAGACTTTGACCCGAGGGTAACTTTGCGTGAGGGCATATGGTTGCGCCGGATGTGGAATCATGTACGAAGAACCAGTTGGGTTAGAGACATGGGGATTTCACCAACTGCGTTGCCTGGACCCAGGTTTTCGACGAGGGTAATGTGGTGTGCGGAAATAGGGTTGCGGGTGGAATCCTAAACGGAGAACCAATGGTGCTAGAAACATGGGGATTCCACCAAATTAGTCGCCTAGACCCAGTTGTCCGCCCTAGGGTAATGTGGGGTGAGGTGGTAGGGCTGCGCATGCGGAGTTGGGAGTGAAAACCTGTACAGCTAGACATGGGATTTTTACCAAATGAGTGGCTTGGACCCAGGTTACTTGGTAGATTTACCTCAGCGTATGTGTGGAGGAGGAGGAGAAGAAGAAGGAAGAGAAAGAAGAATGAGGTTGGGTGACTGAGTGGCCATATAAGGTCGTTTGTAAACCATTAACCTCAGTCTGTAACCATCCTCGAACCGGGTACCATGCCGAGTACATGTACGTTCTGTCAGAGAACCTTCCCTCGTCGGGAGAATATGCTCAGACATATTCAATGCAAACACAACCAAGAGACAACACTGAGCCACCCCTCTTTGGGATCACCAAATGGAGTAGAACATCCCTATACCATGACGATCAGTGGCCCGATGGGATGTGGTAAGACATCCTGGGTGATCAAATTCTTGGAGGAAAGGCCTCTCAGCTATACTGATATAATCTGGAGCTATTCAGTGGCAGCTCGCCTACGAAGCTACAAGGGTACAGAATGTGATCTTCGTCCAGTCATTCCTCACGATATTGATCAAGCGTATTTTCCACTCTGATCAGACCAACGCGGTATTCCTAGATGATCTGATTGGTGCGGTTAATGACAATTCACACATTGCCGAATTGTTAAGCAATGGATACCATCATCGGAATCCGTCCATCATCTATTTGACCTAGAATCTCTTTCCTCAAGGGAAGCCGTCCAGAGATATTACCTTGAACTGCAAATACTTCGTGTTGTTCTCCAATCCCATCGACTGAGCGCAAATCCGTGTTTTTTGTAAATTTATTCACAGAACATCGATCATTGCATGCAGGCGTTTCAAGCCGTGACGTGTTGTCCGTACGGCTACCTGTTGGTAGACATAAAAGCTCATACCCTCGAAGATCGCCGGATGAGCAACTATCTGTTACCCGGTGAGGAATTACCTAACCGTGGAGGAATAACCCAAACCCGTAGAAGGGAATGAACACAACGTGAACACAAGGCTTTGGATGAATTTCTTCAAAGAAAGCATGGACGCCGAGGTGGGCGATACGTTGAAGGCCACAGAAAACAATTTTCACCACAAACGGTGTTCGAAAGAGGAAGTAACGATTTTAACCTACGACAGGCTTTACGTCAGTGAAATGTCGAAGAAAGAGCAGCGCTGATGTTGAAAACCCCATGCGTGAGCTGGACAGCGGCGTATGTTAGAGCGATAGCTCAAAAGAAACATCTGTTTGAACGCATCATTAAGATCAAAAGCGTCCACCGTTCACTGATAAATAGTCCATTCGAAACCATTCTGATTTAAC
>JAVTVY010030322.1:0-12722 GCA_036873755.1 Hanleya hanleyi | reverse complement strand
CGAATGACCATGTGTGGGTTTCCCATTAGGCTGAAGATTGTCCACGCCGCATAGATTAACGTTGGAAGTCACTGCGGTCTTCTATGTAGGGGGAGATCATCTTGTTCACGTGACCGGACGTCACCGGGAGTGACCTTTGACCCGGATGTGACCTTTGACTCGGATATGATCGCTGACCGGATGAAAAACGGTACTTCCAACTACTTGTCGAACATACAACTGACGTAACCAGGGACCGCGGAGCAGGGGTTTTGGGTGGGCTTCAGTCCCCTCACTTTTTGAGACCGCAATGTTATAAGTCCTATCTTAGCATCAGTCCAGCTTTTAACATGGTCGATATAGAGAAGCCCAGTTTCCCCCGCCTTAAGCCAAATACATGCTTTGTGAGAGGGCAGAGTAGCTGCATCACGGTGGGAGAGGAAAGTGCATTCTGGGATACAATGTAACCACGTCGCGGAGAGGTTGATGTGAACGAAGCAGGTAATGGAACATGACAGCTGGATGTCTTTTGAAGTTTTGAAAGTTGTCGTTTCCCGATATTCCTGCAAATATATCCTATTGAATAATACACACCTCAAGGATTGCTTTAATGTACATTTCATGTCTCCTACTGTTTTCGTGATCCCGTAAGAGTGTGTACAATTTCCCGATGGTCATCAGGGGACACTTTCATCAAGCTTCGTATATTTACGCAAGATTTAGAACATACGACGAATTTACGCAAATATTTACGACATGAGTACGCCGGTTTCACTAACGTCTCCGTAAATTCCTTCCGTATCCATTTTACGTAAATACATTCGTAAATACCGGAAGTGCAGTTGTAGCCTCGAACCAGGGCTGACAATAGAAAATCGACCCCGCATGGCAGGTGCTTGTTATCACAAAAGATAGCAAAACGAGATAACGTTTGGCAATATAATCAGTTGCCTGCTTCAGTCTGCTTCCCTGTCACTGCCCGCATATATACGGGATAGTTTAGCGACGTATACTGGTGTAATAAATTGAATAAACGAGCCCGAGTGGACAGCAATCCAGACGTTGTTGTTGTTGGACGCACATTTTGGCGACTCGAACAAACCAGTAGGTAATTGAACACATCTCCCCGTAGCTTTATTTCTTGGAACAACCAGTCAAGGAAATTCTCAGTATTGTGACAGTAAACTTATTTTAGAAATGATTGGAGACTGTGCAATATATTTTCATCACAGTGACGCGGAAGGGGTGCATGGGGACACATAAATTATAAGTGAACATGCACTATCGTACGGTACCAGCTTGGATAATAGTTGAGATTCTATTCTACCTTTACAATACAAGGGTTCAAAGTTTATTTGCGCAACTATGCCGTTAAGACCAAAGCCCACAGCATTTATAAGAGACAATAAAGTACATGCATTTAAATATGTGAGAATCTACATGTATAAACCGTGATAGTCTGCATCCCACGATATATTGATTGACCAATAGTAATACCTGTACAATTGTACATCTATAATATGAAACATTGCTGCTCGTGTGTATTGACTAAAGGATTCATAGGTATATTTTGCAACTGCGTTCAAAATAACTTGGTCAGTATTACACATTAAATCTACAAATACTGAATTGATAATACTGTGTAGTAGGCTAGGAGCTATGGAATTTACCACCGAAAATAATTTGACACGTCTACCCCTATAAAATACACATTCTAATAAGAAATGTCATTTTGTTTCGATCACCCCACAGTGGAAGCATAGACGTGTGATAGCATATATACTGGAACATAGTAAGCAGGCAACAATGTTTTATAGGTAGGTTGTGATTCAATATCAATGATTCGGGAGGGGTACCATAACTTCATTATTTAACAATGTCTTTTTGCAAGGGGCTAGATCAATAAAATTTTGTTTTGGTTGCATGTTTGGTGTCATCGTTTCTAAAGTTTGAATGTTTTGAAATAATCAAATCATGGCAATCTGAAAGTTCGACCATCTGCTATTCAGAATATTGTCATGTATTATTTATCCAAGATCAATATTCATATAAAAGCCTGCCAAACAACATCAGGCAGAATTTCGTCGATTTTCGTTACACTTCAAATCAGAATGAGCTCCCATAATCACCTGTTCAAAATAATTCCCAAGCTATCGAGTTATGCAAAAAGGTTGTATCATATCAAACTTAGTATTATCTTGTCATCCCATATTTCATGAAGTTTGTTAAAACTAGAACTTTTGAAATTAATGACAAAAAGGACAGTCCTAAAATGCTATTGAAAATAAGTTTGAGGCAATTCAGTTTTCTTCAGATAAACATTCTCTTTTTCATTTCAAGTCTGACAGAAATATCACCATTATACATTATACCTAAACTTAGTATACCTACTGTACCCAGTCCACAAAGATTACATACTCATTCTTCTAATTTATAACTAGTCCACAAAGCTTGATAGGTGTAGTTATTTATATGATGACCTTACAATATGGACAATTGAAATTCATTGAGGATAGCCTGGTTGTTTTCTGTATCATGATTGCTAAAGGTATGATACATCTCAAAACAGGTCTATTCAACCCAGAACACCTGCATTGGCTAAAGCTGAAGAAGAAACTACATGTATTATAATTGGAAGCATGAAAGTAAATTCTTGTTGGCTGAAATGTATAGATTTGACATAAATATAATGCCTTCCTATATAAAATGTTAAAATTTTGTCCACTATAGTATAATTATGTTCCATAAAAATATATCTAGCTTCAAATCACTGAATTCCGAAGTTCCTGTTTTTTTATTGTTTGGGGTAGGTTGAAATGGGAATAAAATTGATCGATTTCAGATTAAAAGCTTGTTAACAAGATCAATAGCTTACGGTTCATTTTACACAAAATAAAGCAATAATAATAAACTATGCATGTGCTATGGAACCTTATGGCATCATACATGTTGCATACTAGGCTCATTAAACTTAATTGTTTGTTTATCAACATCTACTCGCCAATATATTGGTGTGGACCGGCAGATTATTTTTTTTTTTTTGGCATAGGTGTTTATGAATGCTGTCACGCATGCTAATTAATGTGCTAAATGTACTAATTTAGGTCAATGGTCAATCGGATTGACCTGGATTGACCTTGTCAGGGATCCCAGATTGACTTTCCATACTTGTCGGCACATGTAGCCTGAATAAACATGTATTTTAGACATTGCAGAATGCAGAACAATATTTTTAAAATGTTCGGTGCGGCAAGAAGTCTTCTAATTTTTAACCAACCAATGTTTGGATTATATTGTAGATCTTTGAGATTCTGTCTTAAAACTGTGAGTTTCTATTTTATAGAACAGTTGAACTGGTACAGGCTTCATGAAGTCAACCCTTCAAAATCATATTCTGCCTGATAATGGCTGGTGTACATGGTGTAGATGTCATACATGTCAAATACTGCAAAATATGTCAAGGAAAATCTTTGCACATGTTGCCTCAGTACCAACAGCCTAAAAAATTACTTGAGTTTCCAGAACACATCTACATGTATGTTGGCATTATCTCAAAATTTGTGTTGAAAATCTCGTGCAATTCAGGTAACTGACCCTTTGTTCCTCATTTAAACATAGAAGACATTTTGGGTGTCCATGAATTTGGCATGTAGTTGTTGTAAAATAATTGATGTATATATACATGTATTTGAATATTCACCAGTTTTCCATTCATCCAGATAGCCTTTATTTGCAAAATGTACTAATTTGCAAAATGTACTAATTTGCAAAATGTACTAATTTAGTACTGTGTATTGCTAAGTCCAAGACTGCAACTTCATAGAGAATGAAGACAAGATTCAAGTGACAACAACTTATTGCTGCAATGGGCATTCTGAATAACACCAACTCCTGTGACTGACTATAATTGAAAGTTTCACTATAGATTTGCTCCAGATTTTCACAGTAGGATATAATAGGGTTGATAAAAATCCATACAAATCCTATTTCATTTAACAGAGGCAATATCATCTTACAGAGCTAAGGGAATATGACATTTCACATAGAAGTATCTACGCATGATTTTACACATTTTTCTTGGAATAATTATTCTTCACACCATTTCTAGTCTGACAAACACAAATCCCCATTATGGACTGCATTTGAAAGACAACGCATGTTTATTCAACCTTGGACACATGCAGTACGATGTCTGGAGCTGAAGAAGAAACATAAACTTCAGTTTTAGAAGCAAGTGGTTTGGCCTAGCTTAAATTTCCATACAATGACACTTTCAGGTATTGCTTAAAAAATGTTATCAGAAGCAGGGAATTTGTAGGATACAAGACTGATCTCCTGGCCCTGTTCGCATGAATCTGTAAGATCTGCAACCAACAAATTGTCAGGCCTGCAGACATTCTGCATTCAGTGTAACAGCTAGATTATTTTACACACCACTGACAATGTAAGACCAAACAAGAAAACACATATGTCTGATAAAAATGAAACAAACAGAATTAATCAATACAATGGCTCAGTTGCACATTATTGAGATAAAAAAGAAGAGCCTGTCTATACACTGATCCTTGATTTCAGCTACTGCAATTTTACTTTGCCCCATCTCTCAATCCCTGACACTATTTTGAACTGGTGATAGCTGGCATATTTCCATGTAATATTCGCCAAATTATACCTTATTCTAAGCATAATAACTCTTTCTTTGAATACTGTACATGTATAGAATTAGGTTTGATATCACCAGTACAAAATATTGTCCTGGGTTAAAAGATAGGGCAAATTGAAATTATACTACCAGTAGTTGATCAGCTGAAGTCGTGGGTCAATTCACAGATATACTGAATGGAATATTGTCTGAGGATTAATTTGATGTATGATCAATTTTAATTCCTAAAGTTACCATCTTCACACACAAAGTTGAGCTCTACATGCACATGATGTACTCGCCTTGACCAAATGTGATCAGTATTCTTTTGGAATAAGGTTTGGTAATGTCATAGCTCTATGGATATTTTGTGGTCCATATTCAGAGACCCAGACAGCAGAAATGTTCGAAGGAAATACATGTATACATTTCCCATTTCAATTAAACCAATTGCCATATTTGGAGTTTGCAAGATACCATTTAGCGCCTATCTTGATTGGTCACTTATCTACATGACATAACATGCCTTTCTGGTTAATGGAATGCTAGTGTAGTATTTAACTTGATATGTGAAGAATTAAAATAGTACATGTACCTGTTTTAGAAAAGTTTGAGAAATGTGTGGATGAATCTCGACTCCGAAATGTTGTAGATTGAATTGTAGCCTACATCATGTGCACATTCATTCAAAAACTGACCAGGTTTTTCACCCCTCTGCAAAATTGACCTTGGTGTTCATGTAAAAAGTAGCAATGCACACAAAGACATCATGATGTCTTGCTGGCATCATTGAAAACTGTTGACTGCTTCTCTCATACAGGAAAGTAACCTAGTGTTATGTATACTATGATGTATTCTTTTAATTTGATGCTAAATCTATTATATGAATTAGGTCTTTGGATTACGGATGCGAATATTCTTTAATGGACGACGGCTGAATATGAATGACGGACTAGACACTTGTAATTGTCATCTATCAATATCTCAAGAATGACTATTCCAAGCCCGAGGATCTCCAAAGTTACAACACATATGCATCTGGTCATGGGCTACTGCTAAGGCCATCCATAATAATATTTGTGTTTCCAGTAACCAACTTTAGAAAAATTGGGTAGGTAGGTAGGTTGGCAGGTGTTTTTTTTCTTCTTTTCTTTCATTACGTTTTCTTTGTCAATTTTTTACCTTTTGTATAGGATTTCATGGGGTACTGCTAATAAAACAGACATAAAAGAAAATGCCTACCCAAACTTCTTTATTGATTGCAAAATATATGTGTAGGTAGGGTTAATGGAAACAAAAATATTATTGTGGATGGCCTAAATTTTTGCTTTGGGTGCATTCAAGTATTACATATGCAGCGAGTGGGTGGGAGTGTAATAATCGGGTAAATAAATCAAATGTTTTGCGAACGTAATGCTTGAATGACCCCTTTGGGACAGTGTCATCACGTACATATGTCTGTCTTTTGTTCTCAACACAATATCTCAAGAATGATTATACCTGGGAACCCCAAACTTGGCTCACACATGCATATGGTTGTGGAACAGAAGCGATTCATGTTTACTGTGTATATATATTCACCTACTTGTTTACAACTGAGCAGATCTAACAGGTAAAGGCGATCCCACTCTCTAAAATGGAGGTAAAAAGATCGTTTTTGCTCAATAACTTCTGATTCCTTCTTAACCAATGCATCAAAATTTCAGGCGCATTGATTTGTCTATTGTTCCATGTCATAAAATTAATTTGCCATGTAAAGAACCAGTCAATGTTGTTTAAACAGCGCGAAGGATGTTTGGCCTATTATTATGCAAATTTGATAGATGACAATTTACTTTTTTACTACCATTTAATGCGGATAGATATGTCTGTATGCACCTCAAGAGAATTTTGCTGAATTCATTATGTGAACTGATTTATTGAGCGAAAATGGCCCTTTTTACCTCCATTTTAGAGAGCGGGATTCCCCTAACCTGTCTAATGCTGCCATTTTATAGTGCTGTCCGACCGAAATATCATGTCTTAGGCAGATATGACACCCTACTCAGTCACATTATATGAACACCGAGCGAACCAGTCCTTGTTCTATCCTCTTAATGCTGAGCGTAAGTGGCCTGGGGAAGCAACAAGTTCCATTTTTCAAGTCTTGATATGACCCGGCCTGGGATTGAACCCAGTACCTACCGCTTACAAGGCCAACACCCTAACCATAAGGCCACCGTAGTGTGGATCTCTGGAAAGCATTCTTCAATAGTACAGGTATATTATCATTCCGACACATCAAGGGTGAGTGAGTGAGTGAATATGATTTAACGTCGCTTTCAACTATACTTCAGCCATATCACAACGTTGGGTCCTATTCCTTTTCACACCCGGGAACCACACGAGTGGGGGCCTATTCCTTTTCACACCCAGGAACCCCACGGGTGCTTCAGTTAGTCGCCTCTTACAACAAGCTAGCTGAGGCCTATTCTTACCATGACCTGCGGTGTGCACGACAACATCCCAGATCAATCCCCGGAAGCTCGACGGGGCTCCGACACATCAAAGAAACATCACAAAAGACTATCAAAACTGGTTCAGTGGTAACACATATGACAAAATAAAATGGAAAGTTTCTGATAGTAGACCCAATATTGTCAGTCACTTTAATAACCTGAGGCTATATAGGAAATGCCATATGACATGCAAGATCCAATTACAACCCAACTGATGCAGGTTTATGACAATAAGCCGCCTTTTTCACTTCAGTTTCTAGACAATGGATCTGCAACAGCAACTCGATAGGTGCATTGACACAGGACTCCCAGTGTGGTTCATGATCTTCCTCTCTGGCCGATATCTACAGCCTAGGGGTTTTAACCATTGATAACTGCTGTAAATATGGAAAATACATGTATGCATCAAAATATCTATTTCAAGAAGGGACTAATATTCTTACATTGATGATAATTTTGGCAATTTATCATTGATTAAAAATATTCCCAACTGAAGTGAGGGATACTACAAACCACAAATTTAATTGGAGAGTCACGTGTCAGTGTACCGGTCAGTCTGTCGGTGAGAATCCTTTGTCCAAAAATTAAGGTAGATAATGCGGATTGCAGAGTGACTGAGATACATTGTACTAATACGATACAGTGATACTTGTCAGTCATATGGATTTGATGGCAAGAATAGAATTACTGCCTTACTGTCATCATTGAAAACCTAGCTTAATTTTGTTCATTTATGCTCTAATTTCGTTAAAATTGGTGCTGATATTTTCATGGCAATAAAGTGTTTTGATTTATGGACTAGGACACTAAGCCTGAATATCAAAACCATCGTAGGCCTATGATGGCATATATGGCAGTTCGAGTCGAGTCAATCCTGACATCCGAAGATGAATGAAACGTACAAGAGAGTACGTACGGCATTTGGTATACTGGTGCGAGGATGCATGTGACCAATCAAATTTCGTCAACTCAAAATTCACAAGCTGTCATTCAACAAGATCTGTACAGTGAAATGTGTCTTATGAAAGTTGTTTACATTTAATCCGACTTGAAGGCGGGCTTGCATGGGTGAGTGTCTTAATAGGATAGACTAAATAGTTCACAATTTCAGGGCCTCAGACAATATCTAAATCCAGATATTCTGTCCCAGGATGATATTCAGAGTAGGACACTCTTAAGTTGATGGATTGGCAGCTGGCATTCCAGACCTGATGCTTCTGTTCTTGTATTGGAATAATTGCGCAATAAACAACATGTAATAGTTATACCTTCATGGTATTCATATGAACAGTCCCAATTATTAAACCATGGCTTAGATTGTACATGTGAACGACTTGTTCATTTTAAAGAATCCAACTTGAATGTCAGTGATTTTGATGACCTGGATTTGGTGCTAATATTGTTCATTTGTTTGATTTATTTCTGTATCTCATGGTTCCTTGGCCAACTTATATCATACCATATAGATAATAACGGACCTGTCAATTCTCACTCATTCGACGTGAAACTATTTGGCATTCTCACGCAGCTATATCAAAATCTCGCTCATCTGGGGATTTTCATGAAATTATGTCTAAAATAACCAAGGATCGTTCAAAATTGCTTGAGTTTGCAGAAAAAGTATTCTGTAAGTTCAAAATTTTCCTTGGTCACCCATTTATGGCCTGGAGCCTGTGAAGGATGAAATATGTATAATGATGGTAGGCTAGAAAATATGAAACAAATATTATACCGTCCGGGTGGATATACTCAAGTCTCACGCCTCGGCAAAATTATAAGATCTGATATTTAAATAATAATATCCAAACCAGCCTATAGTTGTGCATGAAAATGCATGTTACAGTGTCGTCTCTGATCATGCAAAACTCTGCCAGTGCGAAAATTCTAGCAAAAATTACGATTTGATAATCAGTATATTTGGTATTTAACTCTTGATGTCTACTGTGTGTCTGTGTTTAGCCCAGGAGAACTTTCACACCAGTGATTTGAAATGTATCTGCATACCGGGACTCGCCTATTAATTTATTGACGAAAGAAAGCAGCGAATTTGATTCTTTGCCACTAAAACTTGACCCAGAGGCCAGTTTTCGCCACCTATGACATAGTCTTGATGCATTCTTCACATACGGCTGGTTCCCATTTTAATGAAACTGAGATCTAGACAAAGACACGGAATGTAGATTGTCAGTGCGATAACTTGAAAGTCAACTGGGGACACAATTTGAAAGGCATTTGACCGAAAACGGCAGGTCATGAGGTTGTAGGCCTACGGGTGCACTCCGGAGATTCTTTTATTCGGCATGGAATAGACTATGGGTCCGTTTTTCGGCCACCAGTTGTCGCAAAACCTTCAACCCAAATCACTTATATGTATATATTTTCTGAAAGAGCATGATGAAACTATTATTTTAAGATATACCAATGCTATGTTATAGAAAAATTTAACTCGAACATTCTTCTCCATGCTTGCTTCATTTTTCCTAGAAAACCCCTTAAAAATGTCGAAAAATGGTCAAATTCGCCTCAATTTCCAGAAAAATCTGTAAGAGCGATTTCAATTAAACTTCTTACTCACGTTCCCTGGTCCGGTCTCAACTTAAAAAGGCAAAAAAAAGGGGGTGAAAACCTAACCGTTTTTTGTCAGATTTTCTTCCCGTAAATGAGTCCCGATTTTAGGCACACCCAAGGGGCATAACTGAGGCAGGACAAACTTTACTCCATGATCCCGATCAGCGTGTAGACGAAGCCAGCACTCGATTTGTACGTACTCGTTTGCAGCGTTGATAATGCTGAACAGGATGGCATTATAGATATAAGCTATTAAGAAGACAGGAAGAATTATGATGTAGCAGAACAAGGGCAGTCTGTCGTATTATGAAATTAGAGAGGGGCCATTACTACGAAACTGCGGAGGGCCACCTTAAGGGGCAGGATGTTTTTTACGAAATTAATTATTCACATGTATCGTAATCTCAGAGTGTTTGCGAGTATGGCGGTATACAACACTTGCCAGTTATACATATTATTTGGGGAAATCCGACCGATAACTTTCCCCCTACCCCATCTTTGTTTTGATCAATTTTGCCAATTCTAGCAGGATTTTCGAGAACAAAACTCAAAATTAACCCATTTCTTCTTAATAATGGTCATCCATTCGGCAATATGAAGGCCGTGGTTACTTTTCCGCTTTCCAATGATAGCAGAAACGCGGAAAAATGCAAATAAGCGATGTAACCAAGTCAAATTATTGGTAATTTTGCACTCAATTTTCTCTTAGAAACATGGGAAATACTTCAGAAACTTGAGAAATAATTTGTAAAACCATAATAATATACATCCATTCCATCCTTTATGGACTGTAAATGGGTTCTCTTGTAAAGAAAATTTACACTGGCAAATTTATATCATTCTGATAGGACCTCGTTCTGCCATAATATCCACCGAAATCTCAGTCCAGGGAGAGATAACTCCTGTATAGAATACAGTATGCAGTAACCTCAATTGTATACTAATGGACACACTGTGGATTATTTTAATCGAACTCCTGGTCTTCTTTCCACCTGCTTCCGAAAATAGAGCTTCAGGTATAACTAGGCAGTCAAAATTAAACAATCTGGCGTAATGATACATCTCCGCTCCGTAACGGAGTCTACATTAAGATAATGCATAGACTCCACTATTATGCCTTAAGGGTGCACTCCGGAGATTCTTTTATTCGGCATGGAATAGACTATGGGTCCGTTTTTCGGCCACCAGTTGTCGCAAAACCTTCAACCCAAATCACTTATATGTATATATTTTCTGAAAGAGCATGATGAAACTATTATTTTAAGATATAACACTGCTATGTTATAGAAAAATTTAACTCGAACATTCTCCTCCATGCTTGCTTCATTTTTCCTAGAAAACCCCTTAAAAATGTCGAAAAATGGTCAAATTCGGCTCAATTTCCAGAAAAATCTGTAAGAGCGATTTCAATTAAACTTCTTACTCACGTTCCCTGGTCCGGTCTTAACTTAAAAAGGCAAAAAAAAAGGGGGGTGAAAACCTAACCGTTTTTTGTCAGATTTTCTTCCCGTAAATGAGTCCCGATTTTTAGGCACACCCAAGGGGCATAACTGAGGCAGGACAAACTTTACTCCATGATCCTGATCAGCGTGTAGACGAAGCCAGCACTCGATTTGTACGTACTCGTTTGCAGCGTTGATAATGCTGAATAGGATGGCATTATAGATATAAGCTATTAAGAAGACAAGAAGAATTATGATGTAGCAGAACAAGGGCAGTCTATCGTATTATGAAATTAGAGAGGGGCCATTACTACGAAACTGCGGAGGGCCACCTTAAGGGGCAGGATGTTTTTTACGAAATTAATTATTCACATGTATCGTAATCTCAGAGTGTTTGCGAGTATGGCGGTATACAACACTTGCCAGTTATACATATTATTTTTGGGAAATCCGACCGATAACTTTCCCCCTACCCCATCTTTGTTTTGATCACTTTTGCCAATTCTAGCAGGATTTTCGAGAACAAAACTCAAAATTAACCTATTTCTTCTTAATAATGGTCATCCATTCGGCAATATGAAGGTCGTGGTTACTTTTCCGCTTTCCAATGATAGCAGAACGCGAGAAAATGCAAATAAGCGATGTAACCAAGTCAAATTATTGGTAATTTTGCACTCAATTTTCTCTTAGAAACATGGGAAATACTTCAGAAACTTGAGAAATAATTTGTAAAACCATAATAGTATACATCCATTCCATCCTTTACGGACTGTAAATGGGTTCTCTTGTAAAGGCACCACACGGCAATGACATTCTGATAGGACCTCGTTCTGCCATAATATCCACCGAAATCTCAGTCCTTAGGGGGAGATAACTCCTGTATGGAATACAGTATGCAGTAACCTCAATTGTATACTAATGGACGCACTGTGGATTATTTTAATCGAACTCCTGGTCTTCTTTCCACCTGCTTCCGAAAATAGCGCTTCAGGTATAACTATAGGCAGTCAAAATTAAACAATCTGGCGTAATGATACATCTCCGCTCCGTAACGGAGTCTACATTAAGATAATGCATAGACTCCACTATTATGCCTTAAGGGTGCACTCCGGAGATTCTTTTATTCGGCATGGAATAGACTATGGGTCCGTTTTTAGGCAACCAGTTGTCGCAAAACCTTCAACCCAAATCACTTATATATATATATTTTCTGAAAGAGCATGATGAAACTATTATTTTAAGATATAACACTGCTATGTTATAGAAAAATTTAACTCGAACATTCTCCTCCATGCTTGCTTCATTTTTCCTAGAAACCCCCTTAAAAATGTCGAAAAATGGTCAAATTCGGCTCAATTTCCAGAAAAATCTGTAAGAGCGATTTCAATTAAACTTCTTACTCACGTTCCCTGGTCCGGTCTCAACCTAAAAAGGCAAAAAAAAGGGGATATTAACCTAACCGTTTTTTGTCAGATTTTCTTCCCGTAAATGAGTCCCGATTTTTAGGCACACCCAAGGGGCATAACTGAGGCAGGACAAACTTTACTCCATGACCCCGATCAGCGTGTTGACGAAGCCAGCACTCGATTTGTA
>JAVTVY010030321.1:0-12722 GCA_036873755.1 Hanleya hanleyi | reverse complement strand
TGTCAGCTGTATGACTTCCGTTACCATGGACACTGATGGAGATTAGTTAAAGAGGAAAAACCGAGAGAAACACCTCAAATTAGAAGAGATTCTTCCCGGATAGATCAAGGGAATGTCCATTTCATTTGGATGTATATTTATTTCCCGATAAAAGTGAAATACAATGAGGACTATGTGAGGGGAAACACATCCTACAGCATGTGATGTGGCTCACGTGCGGCGGATCACGGTTTACAGCTGAGAGCTGTAAAATCCTTACACCATTAATACGCGAGGTATTATGACTTCACGGAATAAGCCGAGCAGTCGCGAATGAACAGAAGTGACAGCCGATGGTCGTGTGGATACCAAGCGAAAGATAAAAGAACTTTCACTCGAGCAGAAGTTGGTCGATGTTGTGGACGTTGATGAGTACGCTAGCCTACAAATTTACTGCGGAAATCAAGCCGACAACATAAACGTGAAGTTGCCAAATGACGCTAAAGTGAAAGTACCCTACAACTTCAGGCACATGTGAAAATTATGCTCCAGACGATTGTCGCGCCGTCAATTTCGGGAATCACCACATCATCATCTCGTTCTCTAGATAAAGTCTGCTCAATTTGCCCCAAAATCTTGTTACATTGACACATGAAACTGAGCAAATTCGTGTGAATTCCACCATCAACTTGAAACGATTTCTTTATTTTATATATCAAATAGCAGGAAAATCAAAAATTGTCCGTGAAACAAAAAAATAATTGGTCTGGCCTTACTACGGCTCTTTCTCGAGCGTAGTCTTTCGACAGCAACCGTTGTCTTTTGTTGCTGAATGTAATTTGTCATGTAAGTCATGTTCATTTCCACTGCATTCGTCCACGGGTTGGTCGGATTATAAAACACTTAAATCACCCAGCACGACAGACCAGGGCATATGCCGCGACGTCATATTTATCACAGCTGTCAATTCGAGGATGACGATAGGATTGTTGTGTTTCGAGCCGAAACAATAAAAATATTGCTTACATGTGTTCCTCCGTCCCCATAGAAGTGGATTCCCACTCTCCAATTTTCGATCCCTACTCTTCCGCGTATTTGTACTGGGCCTCGAAAGAAAAGCAAAAAAAAAAATGTCTTCAGAGGGAACTAAAAGCGTATTGTTTTCTTCAATGGTTTCCAATAGTTCAGTGTGATTAAAATGACACTTGGACGGTTTAACCTGAAGAAATCTGAAATGATGCTTACAGAAAGAAAATTTGGTACTATTGAATAGATGAACAGTGAGATAAGGTATGTCCATTTTATTATACCTTGCAGAAATATGTCACAAACAAGTGTTTTAAAAACAATTTTGGGCGTCTATGACTTCGCACGTACCAAATATGCATCAATTTAGACAGACAAACTCACAACCTGTCTCCAGATTTTCACCGTCTTACTCGCCACAACAGCTCCGGTTTTTCTCGGACGCCTACAAATCGATTATCAAAATCACAAGCGGAACACGGACTCCGCAATTACCATGATTACACGCATTCTGTCACTAACACTGGGTTCTAACCACGTTCGACCGGTTCGGTATGGAATGATGTATTCTTTCGAGAAGTGTGACTGGAAGAATTGCAATCCAAATTACCTTTCGAGAAGTATGACTGGGAGAATTGCAATCCAAATTACCTAACAGGGCGAATCTGATTGGAGGGATGTGCATGCCGTATTGTCGAATAATTGTGTTCGTCGAGAGATGAATGTTATTTCATGTCGTGTTATGACTTTTTTTGGTGTAGATATATTTACTCCAAGAATCTGTTTACAAAATTTTCTGTGAACTCTCTCTACTGCGTGTCCAGTGTGAAATCCCCATACTTCACAACTATAATTTAAAATGGAACCTACATAAGTATCAAATAATTCGAGAACCGTATTGAGTGGCATGCGAAGTCTTCTTGTCTTACTGAATAGGCAGTTTAACGCCTTCAAAGCTTTATCTGCAAGAGTCTGCTGTGCACATGTAAATTTCCAGTGTTTATGAACACAATTCCTAAGTAAATAAATGAGTTCACAACCTCAATAATACAGTTATCATACATCCACGACTCGGCAGCATTTAATCTGCCACCTCTACGAAATACCATGAGTTTTATCAGTATTGACCGTCAAATTCCAATCTTTACAATATTTATACAGAATGTCTAACTTAGTTTGTAGGCCTTCAGCAGAGTCAGAGAATAAAACAATATCATCTGCATAGAGTATCAGATATAGCGACAATTGATCTAGTTCTACATTTCCATTAGATGTTGATAGTCTTCCAAATCTTCGAGAAACAAGGAGAATAATACTGGTGACAGTACTTCACCTTGCAACAAACCACAATGGGTAAAAAATACTCAGTTGTTATACCTTGGTGCAAAACAAGACCTTACTAAAGAATACAAAGATTTAATTATAGCTAACATTTTACCCCCTATTTCACTTTCGGTTAATTTATACCACAGATACTTTTTTTCCACGGAGTCGAAAGCTTTCGTGAAATCTACAAAAGCGCAATATAGTCGTTTGCCTTGAGCCAGGTAGCCAGTTATAAGATCGTGCAGCGCAAAAATGGCGTAAATTGTACCGACACCTGCTTTGAAACCAAACTGTGCATCACTAACAACTGAATTGACTTCAGCCCATTTAAGTATACGCTCATTCAAAACACTGGTGAACAATTTGGCTAGGCAACTTATCAGCGTAATTGCTCTATAATTATTTGCATCATTAGTATCCCCTTTCTTAAATATTGGTAGGATCATGCCCTCGGCCCATTTAGTGGGAAAGATACCGGAGTCAAAAATCCTATTAAATAGCACTACTAGTATAGGCGATAAAACATCGCTCCCAGCTTTGAAGAATTCATAAATCAATAAATCACTAGCATGTGCTTTATTATTATGAAGCCGATTAATAGCATTAACTGTCTCTTCTATAGTTATTTTTGTATGAAGTTCTTCTGCCACATATTCATCCCCTCCTCGATCATTGTCAATATCCCTAGTATTATTATTCATATAGTTTTCATTCAATGATTTAAAATATTCATAAAATATTTCTGGTTTGATACTATTTCCTGCTTTAGCCTTGTCCTGCTTCAAAAGTTTCCAAAACTGCCGCGGGTTTTTGTTTTTTAGTTGTTTTAGATTGTTAAGATTGTTTTCATAAATAGATTCTTTTCTTTTTTTTACATGTCGCTTTGTATTTTCGTTTGGCTTCTTGCATTAAAATTCTATCATTCTCTGCGTAATATATATTGTAATTATTAATTGCATCTAAATATTCAGTTTTTCTCAATTTACACTCCTCGTCAAACCAGTCACTTTTACATTGAATCTTATTTAGAAAAAAATATTTTACCTGGTTTCGATGAATACCTCACCTTGAAAAATGGCTCAGCTATTTCATTTAAGGTGCTAGATAGCTGGTGGACACATGAATTAATAGAGGTTACATCCGGCGTAACATTGGAAACAATATCCGTTAATTTAGTGCTGTTACATATTAAAGCATCAATAAAATCTTTTTCACAATCAGAGTTCCATATCATTCGTTCACATTGTATATTACTTATCTGTTCAGGAGACTGCACTTCACCACAAATTAACGTAAATTTCAAAGATGCATGGCAAGAGTAAGAAAGCATATCATTAAGGGGGAGGGGGAGGTCCAGTCTCCAACACCAAGTGAAAAATCCCAATTCCAGGTCTCTCACCTGAGCACAGTAAAACACAGGTTTTACTCACCCCCAATCTTCCTTAGAATGTATAGCACAAATACAGCCCCAAATTTGGTTTCTTGTCATGCAAAATGTGTAGTTTGAAGCATAAAAATTATCACTTTCATTGTCAAATCTACGAAGCAAATTTCAGGTGAAATATACTACAAAATACAACGTTAAATATATAGAAAGATGTCTCAACACTTCATTGAGGTCTGACGAGCAGTTAAAATGGCTTAGTAAAAACAAAAGACGTACAATTTTCATTTCGAGTCCAACCACCTGTCTGACTGCAATGTGTAAACACAACATCCCATACATGTGAGGAGGTCATATCAATCTCTGCCATGTGTGAAGAACTACTTTTCTCTGAGGTGGTGAAGTTTCATATTAAAGGTGTAATACTACATCACTTTTTTACTCAATGAAAAAAAGAAAGTGGCAGAGGTCAATGGTACTTTCTTCACAATTGTTGGGATTGTATTTGTAAATTGCAGTCAGAGAGGTGGTTGGTCTTTGAATGAAAATTTAATTTATTTGTTTACATTGTCATTTTAACTGCTCGTCGGACCTCAATGAAGTGTTGAGACATCTTTTATATATTTTACATTGTATTATGTAGTATATTTTACCAGGAATTTGCTTCCTAGATTTGACTATCAAGATGATATTTTTCATGCTTCAAACTACACATATTGCAGGACAAGAAGTCAAATTTGGGGCGGTATTTGTGTTATACGTTCAAAGGAAGATTGGGGATCAGTAAAACCAGTGTTTTACTGTGTTCGGATTAGAGACCTGGAATTGAGATTTTTCACTTGCTCCCCCTTAATTTCAAATATTTTCACTTGATCAAAATCAGTCTCTCGCAACAGTAAATAATCAATTACACTTCTCCCTTGTGCACCACAGAAAGTAAATTTCCCTTTTCCGTTGTCACCATGCAAGCGCCCATTTGCTATACGCAGCCCTGTCGATTTACACAAATCAATCAAATTTAATCCAAAATTATTAGTTTTTGAATCCATAGACGAACGATTCAAATAAATATCCGTGTTATACTCTTCAGCATCCTCAAAAGGTAATGGTCCGTCATTAGTTACATGGTCACTTAATGTAGCAGTTCTGGAGTTCAAATCACCCATTATTCCGAAGTTTGAATAACAATTTATGTCACATTGCACACTGTCAAAGACATTTTCACGATAAATGTTACAAAAAGTTGAACCTTCCGTTCAATATGCTTCACATAGATAAATATCACTTTCGTTCTTAAAAAATATTTTATCCAATTTGATCCATATGCAATGATTAGTCTTTTTAACACATTTAATTCCTGGGAATATTGATTGCCTCACATAAATTATCATTCCGCCACTATGACGTTTGGCTCTCTTGTGTATATAATTACGAGGAGCGTGTATTGCCCGAAATCCATGATTGAGCTCGATTTGACTCTTTTTGGAAGTCCACGTTTCGCTCAAAATGATTACATCATAGTTTTTCAGGAAATCAGTGAAATTGTTACAGGACTGTTTCTCAGCCGTTAAACCATCTACATTCCAAACTAGGAACTTTAGCTCACCTTCACAAAATTCCTATCTCGGTTCACCTTGTGAATGCCGTGTTTGTTCAGGTCGTTGTTCTTGGGCCTTAATCTCCGCCCCGTCCACGTACAATCTCTCTCCTCTCCAGAAGACACGCCGTCCACTCTCTTTAGCACGTATATATTCCGACATGAGTCTTTTCCGAGCGTGGTAAACCTCCTTGGGTAGCTGATCACCAACACCTACACCCCGTTTTTTCAGTGAATCACGCATGGTGAAGGCCTTTTGCCGAATCATCTCAAAGATCTTTATAGCATGTAAATTTCGCCACGATTGGTCTTGGTTGGTTTCTTCGTACACCAGGCAAACGATGAACTCGATCAAAACGAATACTGTCAGCGTCTCCAATTTCAATAGATTTGGTAATAAAGTTGTTCACAAGTTGCTCACAGTTTTCATCCGGCACATCCTCAAGTCCATGAAATAAGAAGTTTTCACGCATAGATCGAATAGCTAAATCATCTAGACTGTCGCGCAGTCTTTCATTTTCTTCTCTCAATGCATTCATATCGTCAAATGATCTCCGCATGTCAATTGTTATTCTCCTGTTGGTGTCAATGACATCATCCATTTTAGACGACACGAAACCTACACTGCTTGGACTCAAGGCCACCTACCTTGTCCGAGACCGACGTGATTTCACGGTTGATTACTTCCAGCTTGCCTGCAATGTTAGATAAGGAGTTCTGTATAAGCATGTTAGTAGTATATAAAACACCGTTCGAGGCTCATTAGCCTCAGTGCGCATGCGCGAGAAAGTGGTGCGCGCAGGGGTGTTCTGCGCAGGTATGACGTCACTTCCGGTCTGGGTGAATGGGGCGTGACCTGGGAACATGATAGGACATGTACTGACCTGTCTTGAATGGGGCGTGACCTGGGAACATGATAGGAATGCATGTACTGACCTGTGAATGGCGCGTGACCTGGGAACATGATAGGAATGCATGTACTGACCTGTCTGTGGGGGGTTTCCCGCCAGAATTTCGCTGACGTCTGCGCCTGCATCCGGGAGGCGCCACCAGCTCGAGGTGATGTGGCGGTGATTACGAGCTTGGTAGGATTGAATTGAATTGAATTGAATTTTATTCTCTTAATCTTGTACAAGACATAGAGATACAAAGATAGCAAACCACATATCCGGCAGCAATGCAGTACTGCGCTTCAATCAGAACAATAGAAGGGAGATAACCCCCAACAATCAAACAGAAGGGAGATGAAACATCAAATCTGATCAACCCCTAAAATATATATAGCTATGTGTAAATCAAACTATATTCAGCCAAAACGAAAAATTGTTAGGAAATACGAATGGTTTTAAAACCTTGTAAAATGAATGAAGAAATCTTACATTGCAAGCCAATCTTTTCGGAACTCATTAAATTGTAAAAATTAAGTTTGGAGGGTCTTACCCAATATTTCCTGGGTAAATGCTTTTCACGAATGGTTGACAATGAAGGGCATTCTAAGATAAAGTGATACTCATCACCTACTTTAGACAAAGAACATTTCTGGCACAACCGGTCAGCGACTTCAACATTATTAAAACGACCAGTCACAATAGGTAACTTATGATTTCCTGTACGGAATCGACATAAAGATACAGCTTTGTTATAAGGCAATTTAACTAGATAATTTTCTAAACATGGTTTAGGTTTGAACTCCTTATATAATACAAACATGGAGCTTTCAGAAAGCTTAGAGTTCCATTCCTGATAGTGTTGATCTAATAAACGTTGTTTAACAGTATTGTATAACCAAGTAAGGTTTGGGAAATTCTGGTTCAGCCAAATATGCGTAAGACCACATGAATCAAGGATACTTTTGATAGATAGAAGCCACTTAGAAGAGAATATATTTGACCTATGAAAATGCAGTAATGCTCCATAAATACAACTGGAGTATTTACCTTGGGTGTCTATCAATAATTTGCCCCAAAACTTTATCATTCTAAGCTTAATTTTAACACTTAGAGGGCTGCACCCAAACTCACCAAATATATATGTATTTGACGTTCGCTTCCCTAACTTTACGGAGAATTTATAAAACATTAATTGTAGTTTCTCAATGATATCACAGTTTTCAAAACCCCACACTTCACTGCCATAGAGTAATACAGGCAGGACCATATGTTCAAATAAATCGATTTGAACATCAAGTGGTAAATCAAGACATCTACTCTTTTGGATAACAGCAAACATGGCTTTACGAGCTTGTTCAAAGAGATACTTTCTACATCTGAAGAAGTTGCCATTATAAAAGAATAAAACACCCAGATATTTATAACTGTCAACAATGTCGATCTTTACTCCATTGAGATAAAACAAAAATTTACTGTAGTTAGCTTTTCTAACACTAAAGATGACAATTTTAGTTTTTGATGCATTAATGTCAAATTTCGAAATTTTACAATAATTTGCAAAGACATCCAATGAGTGCTGTAGCTCTTTTGCTGAGGTTGCGAGTAGCAAAGTGTCATCAGCATATAAGATTAACAGTAGTTTTAAATATGTATCCAACTCTTCCTGTGTCTTATCATCTGGAAAAATTCGTAAACAATTCACATCTGTTTTTCGCATAAATTCCTCGAGGTCGTTAAGATAAATAGCAAAAAGAAATGGCGACAGATTCTCGCCTTGCCTAACACCTTTGTAACTCTGGAAGTACTCAGATTTTACTCCATCTTTTACCACACAAGATCTTATATTATTATACATGTTAAATATAACCTGAACAACTTTTCCATTAATACCACTTTTAACTAACTTCAACCATAATCCAGTACGCCATACAGAATCAAATGCTTTATGATAATCTATAAATGCACAAAACAGTTTCTGTTTCTGACTAAGTAAAAAGATCCACAATAGACTTCAATAAAAAATATATGATCAGAAGTACTATGGTGTCTTCTAAACCCTGCCTGGTATTCAGGTATCAGTTGCATAGAGTCTGCATAGTTATTTAACCTGGTATTAAGAACACTTGTGAAAATCTTACCGATGCTACTTAGTAAAGAAATGCCTCTATAATAATCAGAATCATGCTTATTTCCTTTGTTCTTATAAATAGGAGTGATCAAACCAGTGATCCAAGAAGTCGGAACAACCCCTGAATCTAACACATGATTGAAGAGTTTTGTGTATAATTGAATAAATGAATTATTACTTGAAGATTTGATATATTCATTGCATACAAGATCCACACCAGGAGATTTGCCATTCTTAAGCTTTTTGATTGCATATTCAACTTCATCTTCAGAGATGGGACTGTTAAGTATACTATCATCATTTAAATCAAACTCAGGTGGGAGATCACTGTTTGAATGGTTTGCTAGATTAACATGGGGCTAGGTGGGCAGCTCCATTTGGACCAATCAGCGGTCGAGATAAATAAATAAATAAATAAATAAAAAGCGGAACACGGACTCGTACAATATACAATATACAACTTACGGGAAAATGCCTGTATGGGTATAGCCCCATACTGGCTATATGGGGGGTGAGAGGGGGTGTTTACATCTACTCCGAATTGTTTTTTACCTCCAATATTTCTTCTTGTGTACAATCCCGCCAGGATATGAAAGTCTACATATTATACTAAATTGTCTTGAAGTGTGAAGTTTCCAGATGCAGATATAAGCGGAGAATTTTTTTGTTTTCTGACAAAAACATTGGCACATTCTGTGCCAGCGCGCGCCAATTTCAGCCGCAGAAAACGTCATATTTCACAACTTTCGGGACATTTTCAGTACCCATAACTTATGAAACTGAAAATTATGAGTCATTAGCGTGTTCCTGCTAACAATCATTTAATGTCAACCATGGAGATTTACGAAGATATTTCACATTTCTTGAACTGATCGGCGATTCACGCTTTACTGCGTCATCAACACCCTTGGTCATTTTGGTTCAGACAATTTCGTTCGCTGGGAACAAAGAACGCGTGTAGATATAATTTGAGAACAACCAACAAGAGTTTGTGTGTGATAGATTTATAGCTTATGTTTATTCCGGCTACGTCCTTTGAATTTCACGCAGAAATTAGCGGTTTTTGCCAAGTCATACACTCACGACATTACGGTAAACTACCATGTTGATATTCCAGTCATGACGTCATTTACCGGGAACCCCCTTATAGCAAAAAATAGATGTTTACGTAGTGCTGGGTGGTATATTATCGTTGAGTTGGCCTGTGTGGATTTAGCATGTTTTTATGATGGGATTAGCACAATAATTTAAAAAAATAAATAATAAACCCGGTTCGAGTCCCACCTGCGCGGAACATTTTTTTTTTTAATATGATTGATTTTCCTTAGTATTTTTTTTATTTTTCGAAAGAAAAAGGTATTAATTTTGACCAATATCTATTTTTACATTCATATATTTTAATATAATAATATATATATATATATATGTGGGGTGATTTTTATTATATCTAAAATATGACACGTAGAACCAATATAATATTTTGATGTAATATCACCTGCGTGCGACTGGATAAGCCGCGCACTTTCGGCGCGTCATCTGTGACGTCATCGGTGACGTCATCAGTAGGAGTAGTAGCCAAAGTGGGCGTTTTTGGGAGAGGGTGCACTCCGGAGATTCTTTTATCCGGCATGGAATAGACTATGGGTCCGTTTTTAGGCCACCAGTTGTCGCAAAACCTTCAACCCAAATCACTTATATGTATATATTTTCTGAAAGAGCATGATGAAACTATTATTTTAAGGTATAACACTGCTATGTTATAGAAAAATTTAACTCGAACATTCTCCTCCATGCTTGCTTCATTTTTCCTAGAAAACCCCTTAAAAATGTCGAAAAATGGTCAAATTCGGCTCAATTTCCAGAAAAATCTGTAAGAGCGATTTCAATTAAACTTCTTACTCACGTTCCCTGGTCCGGTCTCAACTTAAAAAGGCAAAAAAAAAGGGGGTGTTAACCTAACCGTTTTTTGTCAGATTTTCTTCCCGTAAATGAGTCCCGATTTTTAGGCACACCCAAGGGGCATAACTGAGGCAGGACAAACTTTACTCCATGATCCCGATCAGCGTGTAGACGAAGCCAGCACTCGATTTTACGTACTCGTTTGCAGCGTTGATAATGCTGAATAGGATGGCATTATAGATATAAGCTATTAAGAAGACAAGAAGAATTATGATGTAGCAGAACAAGGGCAGTCTATCGTATTATGAAATTAGAGAGGGGCCATTACTACGAAACTGCGGAGGGCCACCTTAAGGGGCAGGATGTTTTTTACGAAATTAATCATTCACATGTATCGTAATCTCAGAGTGTTTGCCAGTATGGCGGTATACAACACTTGCCAGTTATACATATTATTTTGGGAAATCCGACCGATAACTTTCCCCCTACCCCATCTTTGTTTTGATCAATTTTGCCAATTCTAGCAGGATTTTCGAGAACAAAACTCAAAATTAACCTATTTCTTCTTAATAATGGTCATCCATTCGGCAATATGAAGGCCGTGGTTACTTTTCCGCTTTCCAATGATAGCAGAAACGCGGGAAAATGCAAATAAGCGATGTAACCAAGTCAAATTATTGGTAATTTTGCACTCAATTTTCTCTTAGAAACATGGGAAATACTTCAGAAACTTGAGAAATAATTTGTAAAACCATAATAATATACATCCATTCCATCCTTTATGGACTGTAAATGGGTTCTCTTGTAAAGAAAATTTACACTGGCAAATTTATATCATTCTGATAGGACCTCGTTCTGCCATAATATCCACCGAAATCTCAGTCCAGGGGGAGATAACTCCTGTATGGAATACAGTATGCAGTAACCTCAATTGTATACTAATGGACACACTGTGGATTATTTTAATCGAACTCCTGGTCTTCTTTCCACCTGCTTCCGAAAATAGCGCTTCAGGTATAACTAGGCAGTCAAAATTAAACAATCTGGCGTAATGATACATCTCCGCTCCATAACGGAGTCTACATTAAGATAATGCATAGACTCCACTATTATGCCTTAAGGGTGCACTCCGGAGATTCTTTTATTCGGCATGGAATAGACTATGGGTCCGTTTTTAGGCCACCAGTTGTCGCAAAACCTTCAGCCCAAATCACTTATATGTATATATTTTCTGAAAGAGCATGATGAAACTATTATTTTAAGATATAACACTGCTATGTTATAGAAAAATTTAACTCGAACATTCTCCTCCATACTTGCTTCATTTTTCCTAGAAAACCCCTTAAAAATGTCGAAAAATGGTCAAATTCGGCTCAATTTCCAGAAAAATCTGTAAGAGCGATTTCAATTAAACTTCTTACTCACGTTCCCTGGTCCGGTCTCAACTTAAAAAGGCAAAAAAAAAAAGGGGGTGTTAACCTAACCGTTTTTTGTCAGATTTTCTTCCCGTAAATGAGTCCCGATTTTTAGGCACACCCAGGGGGCATAACTGAGGCAGGACAAACTTTACTCCATGATCCCGATCAGCGTATAGACGAAGCCAGCACTCGATTTGTACGTACTCGTTTACAGCGTTGATAATGCTGAATAGGATGGCATTATAGATATAAGCTATTAAGAAGACAAGAAGAATTATGATGTAGCAGAACAAGGGCAGTCTATCGTATTATGAAATTAGAGAGGGGCCATTACTACGAAACTGTGGAGGGCCACCTTAAGGGGCAGGATGTTTTTACGAAATTAATCATTCACATGTATCGTAATCTCAGAGTGTTTGCGAGTATGGCGGTATACAACACTTGCCAGTTATACATATTATTTTGGGAAATCCGACCGATAACTTTCCCCCTACCCCATCTTTGTTTTGATCATTTTTGCCAATTCTAGCAGGATTTTCGAGAACAAAACTCAAAATTAACCTATTTCTTCTTAATAATGGTCATCCATTCGGCAATATGAAGGCCGTGGTTACTTTTCCGCTTTCCAATGATAGCAGAAACGCGGGAAAATGCAAATAAACGATGTAACCAAGTCAAATTATTGGTAATTTTGCCTTCAATTTTCTCTTAGAAACATGGGAAATACTTCAGAAACTTGAGAAATAATTTGTAAAACCATAATAATATACATCCATTCCATCCTTTATGGACTGTAAATGGGTTCTCTTGTAAAGAAAATTTACACTGGCAAATTTATATCATTCTGATAGGACCTCGTTCTGCTATAATATCCACCGAAATCTCAGTCCAGGGGGAGATAACTCCTGTATGGAATACAGTATGCAGTAACCTCAATTGTATACTAATGGACACACTGTGGATTATTTTAATCGAACTCCTGGTCTTCTTTCCACCTGCTTCCGAAAATAACGTTTCAGGTGTAACTAGGCAGTCAAAATTAAACAATCTGGCGTAATGACACATTTCCGCTCCG